>JBCHJU010157949.1:0-10186 GCA_039654505.1 Plocamopherus imperialis | reverse complement strand
AGTAGTAGTAGTAGTAGTAGTAGTAGTAGTAGTAGTAGAAGTAGTAGTAGTAGTAGTAGTGGTAGTAGTAGTAGTAGAAGCTGCTTCTGCCGTTGCTGCTGTTGCTGCTACTTCTACCATTACTGCTGCAGCTGCCACTACCGCATCTGTTACAACAACCATTTCTACTTCTAGAAACACGTTTGAGGAAAGGCTTGAGCCCACCAAAATAGATCCGACTCGATAGATCTAGACAACTTATAATTTCAGAAAAGAAAGAGGAAAGAAAAGTGATTCATTACAACTTGAACTACAGTTACTTTGTTTCTCACCTGGTACAAAGTTTTGACGAGTAGAATTTCGAGCCAAGACGAATGTTCCGGTCTCCACCTGTTTGTCATTTGTCTTCACGATCTCATCATTAGAGAGCGGCACTGCAGTTGTAGTTTTGACGGACGTTGGTTGTTTCGTGACGGAGTCTTTCCACCATCGACCTTGGATATTGTTGTGGTCATTTTCACGTCCATTGGCTTTTATTGAGTAATCTGGTTGGGGAACATTTTTTATATCTGTTGACTGTTCACGCATCACGTGATGTTTCAAATCCTTCATTCCTCTGTCACGGCGCTGTTCTAGTTGCTTTCTCTGTCTGTATCTTTTCCTTTGCCGCTTACGCCGTGGGAAAGGGCTTTTTCGACTCGATTCTAACATAAACTGAGGCACTGTCTGTTTTTCGCTTTCTGCTGTGGAGGCGATGAACCACTTTTTCCGAGATACATTTCTTTGCCGAAAACGAGAACGACGAGAAGGCTCTTTAAACCGCCTCCTTTTTGATAACAGACGTTTTCGAGGTTTATACCTATACTTCCGTTTCACTTTCTCCTCCATTTCTAGTTCATTGTGGGGAAGAGGAGGCGGGGAAGTAGAGGTCAGGGGAGAGTTTAATTCACTGTTCTCTTTGCCAGTGAGTAATTTTAAGTCAGTGGAAATCTCATTAGATGTTCTTGGCGTAGTATATTTATCCTTCCCACTTACGTTCAATATACTTGAATTTTTATTCCTGATCCTCAACTTTCTGCGCCGATAAATTCGCCTACCGGTCAGTGTCTTTGGGGATGTTTCCTGCCATTGTCGCATAGTTGTGGTGATTGGCATTGCTGTTGTGGTCGATTCTGTCACAAGTCCATGTTCAATGCGTTTCTTACGACGATAAAACTTCCTCCTCGTCCGTTTCATGGAGGGGCTAACGTTTATCCTAGAGCCACAATCGTCCCATCGAGAGTTTGTCGGTACACAGTTGGTGACCCGATTTGACCACACGAGGTTTTTCGGGCATGAGAGAACTGCAGACACCTCATGTCTGGCGCAAACGAAAAATATGGAACAGTCGTCTTCGTTTCGTACCCAATGTGTATCGTAGCGGCGACACGGATTGGCGGCACGGTAGGTCTGTATGAGAACTGGATTGAGAACTTTGTAGGGCTGTGACGGAAATATGTCTTCTGCTTTCATCTTTTCAAAATCCTGCAATGCACCATCACTTCCTGTTTCCCTCGAAGGAACTGAGAATGAAATGTCACCTGGCCTGATATCTTTTGGAGAGACGTCATCACTTTGGGGGTAAATCTCTGATGATATATTTTGAGAATCTGCCCCGTCTAGTATAACTCGAGTATTATGTTGATTCCTACCGTGGGCTATACTTCGATAGTGATGATTTCTTAGATCACTCGCACTACTGTTAGGGAGGTAATTAGGTTTGCGTCTCATCCGTGATAGTATTCTTGATCGTTCTTCCCAAACAGGTAGAGAATCTAAACTGAAGTTAAGCAGAAAACGTCCTCCAAAGGATGGAGCGTGGAAAGTCTTCTGGTGTGTATTATGCCCATTGGCGGTAGCAATACTGCAGGAAATTATGACGTAGATCGCAATACACGATGAGCAGAGTAAATGATAAAGACGATTGGTAGTGCATATGGTGACTTTATTGAGGGGCCATAGCCTCACCAATACAATCTCTCTCATTGCTGGTAAATCCACACGAAAGGAAATTGAGCCGTCGAACATATTTGGAAAAACAAGTCTATGACTGAGAAGTTAAATCATGGAACACTGAAACAGTTAAGTATTTGTAGAACAATTATTAACAATTACAATATTTGAAATCGGACGTTGTATTTCATGAGACATTTTTTTGTAATTTAAAGTCAAAATAATTAATATGACTACTTCCAAACGTACTCTGAAGAAGTCGTGACCTAGTTCAATAGACGAGGAGTCTAGAGATGCATTAGATTAATCAAATAGAAAACAGGGTTTGAAATAATCATACGAGTGCAAAGTGTCTCCTAAAAGCGATATCATACTTTTATTAAATTAGATGCCTTGAGAAATGGTTTCTTTCCTAATATTCCTCCTATTTAGACACAGCAAAACAGATTATCTTTTTAGCGTTCTCAGCGACATTCAACCCAATACATGTACTTCTAAATGAGAAACCAAAGGGAGCAGCCTTAAAATTATGTTTAGTTTGGGCTACTAACTAGATCTACCCTCATCATGTGTTGGCGTATCTCTTGGGGAGCGGAGCGTTCGTGGCAATAGACATCCCTGAATGACCTTTGGCACTCTAGGCCCAACTTATATTACATAACATGTAAAAGCACCGTCATATTACATAAAAGGCTGCCCTGTTAAATGAATTTCAATGCGCTAAAACCCGACAGGGAGTTAAATTTCTATCATTATCATGGTTTCATAATTTGGCGAGTGAGTCCCGTCCAAACAGAGAGACAAGGACCGAGGGAAATGTACCACGTTTAAGCAAAGATGGGAGGGACACTTGTTTGTATATTAATGTCATAATAAAAATGACAAAAACAAACAAAACAAACAAACAACAAAAACCAAAACCAAAACACACAACAGCTGTAATATAAATAAACAACAGCGACCCAACCATACCTTCATTTAGCAATCAATTTGCAAAACCTATTTCAAACATCGTTTGCATATGTTGCCCTTTGTAAGGAAACTGTCTGCAAGCAACCGGATGAATTCTAAATGCATCACAAATTCTTCGAAAAATGTAAAAGGAGGGAAATACATGAATATTTCATTTCCAGAAAATATCGATTTGATTATTTATTTTATGAATAAATTATTAGGTATATCAGCTAACATAGCGCTAAAACACCAAACCATTGAAAAGCAAAGGTTCTCTGGAAGATCAAGGGAATATCACAGTATTCACAGTTTCTTCCACAAAATAAAAAGTAACACAATATTAACGCAAGGAAAAAAATAGCAATAAAGTCAGTTTTGAATTAATATGAGCCTTACATTCATTCAACAAAAATGTTTCTCACGGATGATTGCGTAATTTAAGTTTTATTAAAGACTAAACTAAATAATTTCAAAATGCTAGATCCAAATGAGTACGTGCTTATGTGTACGTGTATGTGGTGTGTGTGTGTGTGTGTGTGTGTGTGTGTGTTTTAGTGTGTATTGGCCGAATCAAATTTAAATCAGGAAAAGTCACATGCTGCATTTCTTTCATTCATTTTATTATCTTAAAATCTTATTGACGAAAATTATCAGTTATTAATTTTTCGCACATTATGACATTTCAGAGATACATTTTAAAATAACCTTGTTTTAGCATGGATCCTCATCGAAATATAAACCAGGTTACCAAAGAGACTAAGTCACAAAGCTAAATGTAATCATACCAATAACTGCATGAAAATAAATTACTATGGAAACAGACATAGCTTTACACCGCCATAGAATCGGATCGCCATTAAGTCCCGTCATTTCCACGTAACACTAACACTTAGGACATTTTATTCTCGATGCTGACCTCAGAGTCCGGCCTTTCGTTGAGACCCTGACTGGCGAAATCTGAAAGGTTAGAGGAATTTACACTCCTTCGCCCATCTGGGCCTCTGCCTTCAACAAACAAGATGAGGCGCTTTCGGAAAAAAAAACCCGCAGAAAAACGAAAAACAAACCAGAACTGCACCCATCAAGCCTTCATATATAGCCACATCTCACATTTACGTCCATGGTGCGAGCAGGCTGGAGGGAACAGCGAGCCTTTTTGAAGACCAAACAGTTACAGGGTTTGGCTTCCGGGACAGGGCTGGTCGGAAAAACAACAACCCCAAAACAACTAAACAACCAAAACAAAACAAAAAAAAAACAAAAAAAACAAAAACCAAACTTGTCCGGTCGCCTTCGTGAGAGTTCACTGCTACAATGGTTCGTTTCTTGATTTTACTTCCTACTTTTTAACATCATGTCATTGGTCCACTCCACGCCCGTCCGGACCCTCGTCTGCTCTTTCGGAAACCGAGCAAAACAAAAATATCCGTTGAATGTGACCTGGATTTGGCGAAGGAGGGAGCTGAGCCCATGTCTCTTATTTGCTAAGACCCCAAACATTGTTGTTGATCTGTAAGCTTAGACAATTGTGTTAGAGATCAGGTTTGGCGTGAAACTCCTTGAACATGGGAGAACCTTATGACCATGTAAAATACTTGAGGCCGACAATATATTATCATTGCTGAGGGAAAGGAAAAAAGACAACAAAAATTATGTTTTCAAAAATAAGAATACGTGTATATGGGAATTATATTTGCTCGAACATCACACTTGGGTTTGCTAAAATATGTTAAAATAGTAATAGAATCGTGCTGCATTCTTCCATACAATGACTCTTTCTGATACAAGAAACGCCAACTAGACATAATGGCAAGCATACTTTTTTTTTAAGTCCTCTTTTATAGTCGTTTAAACAATAAGAAAAATAAAAACAAAACCGACGAAAAATCCCAAAGAAGAGGGACATGGCTACGGGGAAGAAAGTTTGGTGCGAAATTCTGAATGTGCTACACAGTGTTGTGAATACGTTGCGTTGACTGACAGAATGTCGCTTGATGGTACAGAATTACACGCCGAGAATGGTCTCCTTTTTGGGAAAAAAAGTAAGGCAAACAAACTTAAATAAAGAATATCACTGCGGCGGGCAAATAAAAGCTACTATTTTTCGTGAAACGTTTTAACAATCTTATCATAATGACTATGCCTTACAGTACAATAATATATATATATATATATATATTATTGTACTGTAAGGCATAGTCATTATGATAAGATTGTTAAAACGTTTCACGAAAAATAGTAGCTTTTATTTGCCCGCCGCAGTGATATTCTTTATTTAAGTTTGTTTGCCTTACTTTTTTTCCCAAAAAGGAGACCATTCTCGGCGTGTAATTCTGTACCATCAAGCGACATTCTGTCAGTCAACGCAACGTATTCACAACACTGTGTAGCACATTCAGAATTTCGCACCAAACTTTCTTCCCCGTAGCCATGTCCCTCTTCTTTGGGATTTTTCGTCGGTTTTGTTTTTATTTTTCTTATTGTTTAAACGACTATAAAAGAGGACTTAAAAAAAAAGTATGCTTGCCATTATGTCTAGTTGGCGTTTCTTGTATCAGAAAGAGTCATTGTATGGAAGAATGCAGCACGATTCTATTACTATTTTAACATATTTTAGCAAACCCAAGTGTGATGTTCGAGCAAATATAATTCCCATATACACGTATTCTTATTTTTGAAAACATAATTTTTGTTGTCTTTTTTCCTTTCCCTCAGCAATGATAATATATTGTCGGCCTCAAGTATTTTACATGGTCATAAGGTTCTCCCATGTTCAAGGAGTTTCACGCCAAACCTGATCTCTAACACAATTGTCTAAGCTTACAGATCAACAACAATGTTTGGGGTCTTAGCAAATAAGAGACATGGGCTCAGCTCCCTCCTTCGCCAAATCCAGGTCACATTCAACGGATATTTTTGTTTTGCTCGGTTTCCGAAAGAGCAGACGAGGGTCCGGACGGGCGTGGAGTGGACCAATGACATGATGTTAAAAAGTAGGAAGTAAAATCAAGAAACGAACCATTGTAGCAGTGAACTCTCACGAAGGCGACCGGACAAGTTTGGTTTTTGTTTTTTTTGTTTTTTTTTTGTTTTGTTTTGGTTGTTTAGTTGTTTTGGGGTTGTTGTTTTTCCGACCAGCCCTGTCCCGGAAGCCAAACCCTGTAACTGTTTGGTCTTCAAAAAGGCTCGCTGTTCCCTCCAGCCTGCTCGCACCATGGACGTAAATGTGAGATGTGGCTATATATGAAGGCTTGATGGGTGCAGTTCTGGTTTGTTTTTCGTTTTTCTGCGGGTTTTTTTTTCCGAAAGCGCCTCATCTTGTTTGTTGAAGGCAGAGGCCCAGATGGGCGAAGGAGTGTAAATTCCTCTAACCTTTCAGATTTCGCCAGTCAGGGTCTCAACGAAAGGCCGGACTCTGAGGTCAGCATCGAGAATAAAATGTCCTAAGTGTTAGTGTTACGTGGAAATGACGGGACTTAATGGCGATCCGATTCTATGGCGGTGTAAAGCTATGTCTGTTTCCATAGTAATTTATTTTCATGCAGTTATTGGTATGATTACATTTAGCTTTGTGACTTAGTCTCTTTGGTAACCTGGTTTATATTTCGATGAGGATCCATGCTAAAACAAGGTTATTTTAAAATGTATCTCTGAAATGTCATAATGTGCGAAAAATTAATAACTGATAATTTTCGTCAATAAGATTTTAAGATAATAAAATGAATGAAAGAAATGCAGCATGTGACTTTTCCTGATTTAAATTTGATTCGGCCAATACACACTAAAACACACACACACACACACACACACACACACACCACATACACGTACACATAAGCACGTACTCATTTGGATCTAGCATTTTGAAATTATTTAGTTTAGTCTTTAATAAAACTTAAATTACGCAATCATCCGTGAGAAACATTTTTGTTGAATGAATGTAAGGCTCATATTAATTCAAAACTGACTTTATTGCTATTTTTTTCCTTGCGTTAATATTGTGTTACTTTTTATTTTGTGGAAGAAACTGTGAATACTGTGATATTCCCTTGATCTTCCAGAGAACCTTTGCTTTTCAATGGTTTGGTGTTTTAGCGCTATGTTAGCTGATATACCTAATAATTTATTCATAAAATAAATAATCAAATCGATATTTTCTGGAAATGAAATATTCATGTATTTCCCTCCTTTTACATTTTTCGAAGAATTTGTGATGCATTTAGAATTCATCCGGTTGCTTGCAGACAGTTTCCTTACAAAGGGCAACATATGCAAACGATGTTTGAAATAGGTTTTGCAAATTGATTGCTAAATGAAGGTATGGTTGGGTCGCTGTTGTTTATTTATATTACAGCTGTTGTGTGTTTTGGTTTTGGTTTTTGTTGTTTGTTTGTTTTGTTTGTTTTTGTCATTTTTATTATGACATTAATATACAAACAAGTGTCCCTCCCATCTTTGCTTAAACGTGGTACATTTCCCTCGGTCCTTGTCTCTCTGTTTGGACGGGACTCACTCGCCAAATTATGAAACCATGATAATGATAGAAATTTAACTCCCTGTCGGGTTTTAGCGCATTGAAATTCATTTAACAGGGCAGCCTTTTATGTAATATGACGGTGCTTTTACATGTTATGTAATATAAGTTGGGCCTAGAGTGCCAAAGGTCATTCAGGGATGTCTATTGCCACGAACGCTCCGCTCCCCAAGAGATACGCCAACACATGATGAGGGTAGATCTAGTTAGTAGCCCAAACTAAACATAATTTTAAGGCTGCTCCCTTTGGTTTCTCATTTAGAAGTACATGTATTGGGTTGAATGTCGCTGAGAACGCTAAAAAGATAATCTGTTTTGCTGTGTCTAAATAGGAGGAATATTAGGAAAGAAACCATTTCTCAAGGCATCTAATTTAATAAAAGTATGATATCGCTTTTAGGAGACACTTTGCACTCGTATGATTATTTCAAACCCTGTTTTCTATTTGATTAATCTAATGCATCTCTAGACTCCTCGTCTATTGAACTAGGTCACGACTTCTTCAGAGTACGTTTGGAAGTAGTCATATTAATTATTTTGACTTTAAATTACAAAAAAATGTCTCATGAAATACAACGTCCGATTTCAAATATTGTAATTGTTAATAATTGTTCTACAAATACTTAACTGTTTCAGTGTTCCATGATTTAACTTCTCAGTCATAGACTTGTTTTTCCAAATATGTTCGACGGCTCAATTTCCTTTCGTGTGGATTTACCAGCAATGAGAGAGATTGTATTGGTGAGGCTATGGCCCCTCAATAAAGTCACCATATGCACTACCAATCGTCTTTATCATTTACTCTGCTCATCGTGTATTGCGATCTACGTCATAATTTCCTGCAGTATTGCTACCGCCAATGGGCATAATACACACCAGAAGACTTTCCACGCTCCATCCTTTGGAGGACGTTTTCTGCTTAACTTCAGTTTAGATTCTCTACCTGTTTGGGAAGAACGATCAAGAATACTATCACGGATGAGACGCAAACCTAATTACCTCCCTAACAGTAGTGCGAGTGATCTAAGAAATCATCACTATCGAAGTATAGCCCACGGTAGGAATCAACATAATACTCGAGTTATACTAGACGGGGCAGATTCTCAAAATATATCATCAGAGATTTACCCCCAAAGTGATGACGTCTCTCCAAAAGATATCAGGCCAGGTGACATTTCATTCTCAGTTCCTTCGAGGGAAACAGGAAGTGATGGTGCATTGCAGGATTTTGAAAAGATGAAAGCAGAAGACATATTTCCGTCACAGCCCTACAAAGTTCTCAATCCAGTTCTCATACAGACCTACCGTGCCGCCAATCCGTGTCGCCGCTACGATACACATTGGGTACGAAACGAAGACGACTGTTCCATATTTTTCGTTTGCGCCAGACATGAGGTGTCTGCAGTTCTCTCATGCCCGAAAAACCTCGTGTGGTCAAATCGGGTCACCAACTGTGTACCGACAAACTCTCGATGGGACGATTGTGGCTCTAGGATAAACGTTAGCCCCTCCATGAAACGGACGAGGAGGAAGTTTTATCGTCGTAAGAAACGCATTGAACATGGACTTGTGACAGAATCGACCACAACAGCAATGCCAATCACCACAACTATGCGACAATGGCAGGAAACATCCCCAAAGACACTGACCGGTAGGCGAATTTATCGGCGCAGAAAGTTGAGGATCAGGAATAAAAATTCAAGTATATTGAACGTAAGTGGGAAGGATAAATATACTACGCCAAGAACATCTAATGAGATTTCCACTGACTTAAAATTACTCACTGGCAAAGAGAACAGTGAATTAAACTCTCCCCTGACCTCTACTTCCCCGCCTCCTCTTCCCCACAATGAACTAGAAATGGAGGAGAAAGTGAAACGGAAGTATAGGTATAAACCTCGAAAACGTCTGTTATCAAAAAGGAGGCGGTTTAAAGAGCCTTCTCGTCGTTCTCGTTTTCGGCAAAGAAATGTATCTCGGAAAAAGTGGTTCATCGCCTCCACAGCAGAAAGCGAAAAACAGACAGTGCCTCAGTTTATGTTAGAATCGAGTCGAAAAAGCCCTTTCCCACGGCGTAAGCGGCAAAGGAAAAGATACAGACAGAGAAAGCAACTAGAACAGCGCCGTGACAGAGGAATGAAGGATTTGAAACATCACGTGATGCGTGAACAGTCAACAGATATAAAAAATGTTCCCCAACCAGATTACTCAATAAAAGCCAATGGACGTGAAAATGACCACAACAATATCCAAGGTCGATGGTGGAAAGACTCCGTCACGAAACAACCAACGTCCGTCAAAACTACAACTGCAGTGCCGCTCTCTAATGATGAGATCGTGAAGACAAATGACAAACAGGTGGAGACCGGAACATTCGTCTTGGCTCGAAATTCTACTCGTCAAAACTTTGTACCAGGTGAGAAACAAAGTAACTGTAGTTCAAGTTGTAATGAATCACTTTTCTTTCCTCTTTCTTTTCTGAAATTATAAGTTGTCTAGATCTATCGAGTCGGATCTATTTTGGTGGGCTCAAGCCTTTCCTCAAACGTGTTTCTAGAAGTAGAAATGGTTGTTGTAACAGATGCGGTAGTGGCAGCTGCAGCAGTAATGGTAGAAGTAGCAGCAACAGCAGCAACGGCAGAAGCAGCTTCTACTACTACTACTACCACTACTACTACTACTACTACTTCTACTACTACTACTACTACTACTACTACTACTACTACT
>JBCHJU010157838.1:0-10186 GCA_039654505.1 Plocamopherus imperialis | reverse complement strand
TGATTTTTAACCGAAAACCGAGCGTCAGCCGCAAGAGCAGCGCCGCAAACGGAGGCAATTAGAGTAAATAACCTTGCTCACAATGTCCCGCATTGGATTCGAGCCTCCAACCTTTCGGTTGTCAGCCCAAAGCGCAACCGATTGCACCACTGTGACCAGAGTAATCCCTCTGGATGTCAACTAACCTCTACCCTTCGGATGTTCTCCCTTCCACTCTGTCTAAAAATATCCACCAATGGCGAAGGGTTTCCGCTAGTGTTGCAGGCCAAGGAAATGGTGTTCTGCAGGTCTACGGTCACATTAGTCTCTGAGTTGGCAAGGAAGCTACCGACACGGGCAGAATCTGAAACAAATTGAAGTCAAGCACTACTCATATCATATCATATTATCCTTTTACATCATATAATATTATGTTAAGGGTGTCACCTAGACTTTTAAATACTTCATTTCAATAGATTAATCAATCAAAGTAATAACATGTAACATTTGAACTAGACGAACATAATCATTCATGATAACCATACATTGCTTCGTGGAGCTCTCTATCATCAGCATTCTTGAATAAATTTAAACTTTCAGAGATTTTGTTTCGAATAAAAGACTATTCCATGTTTTGCATGACAAATGCATTCTTCAACTCCGGGTGAACTGTGAGCCCACTCATTCGAAATGGACACGACATGACGACACAATTCTCTGACTACAATCTCATAATATATCTGGATGAGCATCCCTCCCCTCCCCTCCCCTCCTCAAAGAAAAAAACAAACAAACAACAAAAAACAAACAAAGAAATAACGAGAAAAAAACCACCCCCCTCCCTAAAATAACAAAGAAAAAAGAAAACAACGACAAACAGAAAATGCACACATACAAAACAACAAAACACTCAGGAAAAAACAAACTCGAAACAAAATGAAAATAAAAAAGAAAACCAAACAACCACAAAAACAAAAAACAAAACAAAACAAAGCGCCCCATCCCCTCACCACCACCATCACCACTGAAAAGAAAAACACGAAAACAAAACACCAAAGAACGAAAATAAAGCCAAAAATAAATAACAACCAAAATACCCACAAAAACAAAGAAACAAAAACAAAATAACAACAACAAAATAATAATAATTTTAAAAAATCCAACCACATGCATTACTCACGAAGCACATGGAATCTAAGAGAGGCCCTCTTGGTCCTTCCGGTGATGTGCTCTCCCCAACAGACGCAGATCTTCCCGTCCATTTCGGGCGAGGCCTTTGCCGACAAGTGGAAGGAATTCCCGGACACCTCTCGTCGCGTGACCCCGCTCTGGGCGATGTCGAATCCACAAGACACGATTGTCTTCTGGACCAGCGGGATTCCCCGATTCACCTCGCACTTGATCTGCACCCCCTGACCCTCGGGATAGACCAAGGACGGGCCCGTGGCATTGCCGTTGGCCAGGCGGAATACGGGGTCGTCTGGTAGCTCTGCGGGAAAATTTGGAGACAGGGGTCGCATGTCTAAGTTATGAGGGATGAGTTGGAATACAGGGGTTGTGTGTCTTACCTCTGAGGGGTGAGCTCGAATACAGGGTTCGTGTCTCTTAGCTCTGAGGGGTGAGTTTGAATACAGGGGTCATATGTCTTAGCTTTGGGTGGGGGCGGGGGAGGAGGGCGGTGGAGTTGAATACAACGGTCATGTTTGGTAGCTCAGGTTGGGAAGGGAGGGGGCGTTTGAATAAAGGGCTCGTGCGCATTTGCTCTGAGCGGAAAATTGCAGTTTCTAAAGTTGAACCAACCAAATGATGGACATTAAAATGTTAGATTCAATCAGAGGCACAGTGGCTCAATGGATAGAGCTTTGGGCTCGAGACCAAGGGGTCTCGGGTTCGATTCCTGCCAGCGACCGTTGTGTTTTTTGCCTTAAGCAAGAAAATTTACTCCAATTGTTTCACCCTACCCAGGTGTCAAAGGGGTACCTGGCAATAGGCTGGTAAATGTCGCGCCAAATGGGCTGCACTTTACCGTATGTTCCCCGGGAAGCATGCCTGCTGAGGGAATAAATGTATTGTAAAGCGCTTTGAGGCTTCGGCTGAAAGCGCTATGTAAATGAAATATTTATTTTATTTATTTATTTTTAGAGAGAGAGAGAGAGAGAGAGAGAGAGAGAGAGAGAGAGAGAGAGAGAGAGAGAGAGAAAGTGAAAAAGAGAGAGAGAGAGAGATAGAGATAGAGACAGACAGACAGACAGACAGAGAGAAAGAGACAGACAGAGACAGAGACAGAGAGAAAGAGACAGACAGACAGACAGACAGGCTGACAGACGGCAGACAGACAGACAGACAGAGATAGAGGCGGAGACGGAGAGAGAGAGAGAGAGACAGAGAGACAGAGACCGAGAAACAAGCAGAGGCTGAGTGACAAATTATTTATCGTTTTCAGGAACGAGTTATTGCCCCTTTTTAGCTACTCCTAGGTAACATTGACGATTGTTAGTTGGTTTGTTGTTGTTGTTTGTTTTCGTCTAATGTTAATTTCAATTATATTGTCTAGATTTAAAAAATAAATCTTAATGGATAGAGAGCCCTGGAACCTAAGTTCTTTTCCCCTTTAGGTTTAGGGACTCTATCGTCTTTAGACTTTTTGAAAAGTGAATTGTTTTTAAAGCTTGCAAGTCCATAGAATTGGAACTCAAATCATGACACCAAGAATACTTCCCTAATACATTTAGATTTTGAATAAACTCTCTACCAATGTAAAGTACAGTAAAGATGCAGAAGAGTTCAAGCAGAAACTTAAATGTACAACGCTAATATCAAAATACTAGAATAATAACGCACTCTAGGCGAGTTGACAAGAATACTCAGCTATCTTGAGTTTGTCAGCTATTATGAAGACTAAGACTAAGACTAGGACAGAGACTAAGACTAAGACTAGGACAAAGACTAAGACTAAGACTAGAACAAAGACTAAGACTAAGACTAGGACAAAGACTAAGTGCAACTTATTGTTTTCACCAACATCCCGCGAGACTTCTAAAAAATTTCATTTGATTTGTCTCGAGGCGCCTTGGCACATAACGCACCCATGACAATGCCACTAACCCGTATCATATCATGTAGAAAAACAATGCGCAATTATAAGAAGAACATCAAGTATCACCGCTTCATCAAGAAGAAGAAGAAGAAAAAAAAATTATAGACGCCGCCAAATTCTTAATTATTTCGAAATTAAATCAATTTGGCCTGTCGTCTGAGAGTCGATTCAACTCGTTCGTTTCACCCACAAGACTATGTACGTCTGGATAAAAAAAAAATTTGGCTGGTAAATTTATTGATAACTTTATAAAATAAACGTTTGTTGCTGTTGTTTGTTTTGTTTTTCTATGGTGGATCTGTAATAGCGTGTTTATTTACATGATGTCTAGAAAAAGAGGAGCAATTAAACACACACTATCTTCTTTGATATTTTGTCATTATATCTCAAACTTGGTACTGCAGTGCTAGAGATAGGGGTACAAGGGATGGCATATTTTGATTAGAATCGACTAGCACTTTAGCAAACAGGAGCATTTTTTTAGAGAGTATGATTTCCAGATGAGCGCCAATGGAACATGACAGAGAAAGTGTGTGTGTGTGTGTCTCTGTGTGTGTGTGTGTGTGAGAGAGAGAGAGAGAGAGAGAGAGAGAGAGAGAGAGAGAGAGAGAGAGAGAGAGAGAGAGAAAGGCTGACAGACCGACAGACAGAAGGAGAGAGAAGGAAACAGAGAGAGAGAGAGAGGGGGGGTAGAGGAAGAGGAAGATTGAGAGAGATTGTGAGTCTATGCATTCGTGAGTGTTTTTTTTTTTTTGTGTGAGAGAGAAAGAGAGAGGGGGAGAGAAAGAGACAGAGACAGAGAGACAGAGAAATCGACTAACACTACTAACAGACGGAGTAGAGAAATCGACTAACACTACTAACAGACGGAGTCAGAGATGAAGACAGACAACACAGACATAATATTATGACATAATATTATGAAAGTAAAACGACCAAGATGCAGGTGTTACAACCCAAAGACAAACCCACACATATCCATATCCATATCCATCCATACGACATGTA
Source organism: Plocamopherus imperialis (assembly GCA_039654505.1). Taxonomy (NCBI): domain Eukaryota; kingdom Metazoa; phylum Mollusca; class Gastropoda; order Nudibranchia; family Polyceridae; genus Plocamopherus; species Plocamopherus imperialis. The sequence goes on along the minus strand of JBCHJU010157838.1, from coordinate 6,102 downwards.
GCCTTCAGACTGGCATCGGCTACAGAAGGAAAAACAATGGCGGTAAAGAGGCAGGAGTTGATAGACAGCCTTGAGTGTCAGTTTCCCGTAGGAAAGGTCACTTCATGATAAAACGTATCAATAAATAAAAAAATAAATAAATAGATCTGGATGAATTGATAAATAAATAAATAAATAAATAAATAAATAAATAAATAGCTGAATTGATAAGTGAATAGATAAATAAGTAAATACGTAAATAAATAAGCCAGAAAATGAGTAAATAATTAAATAAATAAATAAGATCGTAAATGAGTAAATAAGTAAGCAAGTGAATAAATAAATAAATAAATAAGTAAATAAAAAATAATTAAATAAATTAATAAGTAAATAAATAAATTATCAAATATATAATAAATTGACAAATAAAGGAATAAATAAATAATAAGTAAGTAAATAAATATATAATGTAATCACTAAATAAATAAATTGATAGATAGATAATTCCACTATTTGACCCCGAAAGGAAAATGCATCTTTTGGGTTTTGACTGAAATCCGCGCGTCAGCAGAAGAGCAGCGCTGCAAGAGGAGGCAATTAGTGTACTAAATAACGTTGCCCCAAGGGGTAAACTACGGATGTTTTGTACGGGATTCGAACCACCAACTTTCCAGTTGTGAGTCCGAAGTACAATCGCTGTGCCACTGTGACCACTCCTGAAGATGATGATGATGCTGCTGCTGGTGGTGGTGGTGGTGGTGGTGGTGGTGGTGGTGGTGGTTGAGGTTGTGGAAGATCCTGTCGATGATGATAATGGAAACATCCTTTTATCGTCGTGGTTATTGTGAAAGTGAGAATTCACCACTTTTCATCATCAACGATATAATATAATAGCACCGATAATGCACACCAGAGCTGCACAATATCATGACAATGTGTAATTTTTTGGCTCTGGGTTGTACGTATTGATGTTCAAAACATAACTTTGTTAACATTTATGAAATTGGACCAAAAGAAAAAAAAAAGGGGAACAAAAATCGACCTGGCGGTATTTTCAAAGTATTCGAATCCGTATCACGGTGCTATGTAAATTACGGTATTCGAATCCGTATCAAGGTGCTATGTTATGAAGAATTATTACTGCGAGCGAAAAAGGGAAATCGATTCTACTTGAACGCGACGAGATTTTTTCGATCTTTCGATCCCACCTGTAGGTCAGTGTCTGTCTGCCTGGGTTTACTATGTTATTTGCTGTGTTGATTATATTGTTACAAAACTGGCATCAAAATATCGGTGGAAAAGAGGAGGGGGGAGGTGGTGAGGAGGGTGTGGGCGGGTGTACGTGGAAGTGACCAAGTATAAGTGACGTATAGGTGACGTATAAGTGCGTCACAGTTAAAGAATCCGGATATTTGGGCAAAAGGAACGGACTATCTTTCTTGTTGGGGCTATTATCTATCTATATTCGATATTGCTGCAATTACTATTATTGTATGTTTCGGCTGAAATTGACGAAACATTTGAACAACCAAAGCTGGAAACGACCATACAAGCGATGGAATAAATTACCAAGACAAATACAACAGTAAAGTTGTTACCGGTCTTACTTTGGAAACAAGTATGAGGCAAGGGGCTTGATTAAAGCACTATGAAATCTCTATGGGGCTCCTTGAAATTGTCTAGATCTAATATTATGTCAGATCTATTTCTTATTTGCTGCGGTCTTCCTTTGGGTCTCTTTGTGCAAGAACACTCCCACGCACCTAATGAATGCAGATCTGAAAAGAACACGACTGGGAATGAATTTGAAAACACGACAAAAACACTTAGAAGCACTGAAGACCATTGCCCGAGATACGAAAACGTCGAAACCCACCACCTCGGAGAAAATTAATATGAATGTAAACAAACCACGTTTTAATGAAAGCCTCCATTATAAAGACAAAAAAGCAGTTTGTTTTCAGAGTGTCTTAATGGGGTTTTGTTTTGTTTTTGGGGGGCTGTCTTACTGTTTTGTTTTGTCTTTTAGTGGAGGCTCTTATTAAACTTTTTTTTGTTTACATTCATAGAGCTCTCCACTGTGTCTTTTTATTATCACCTCTGAAATAATGAGAGCAGCCTGGGATTGTATTCTAAGGGGAGTATGGGTGCCCAACCACATTCCCTCCCCTCTGGCGTTAGCCTCCTTTACTAGAATCAGAGTAATTATGTGGTCAATAAGTCTGAGAAACACGAGGTTTAGCGCTGTATGATACCGAAAAGACCATTTGACCATTTGTCGCTCAATGGATAGAGCGTTGGGCTTGAGACCAAGGCGGGGTCTTGGGTTCGATTCCTGCCAGCAACCATTGTGGGTTTTTTTTTTCTTTAAGTAAGAAAATTTACTCCGGTTGCTTCACCCTACCCAGGTGTCCAATGGTACCTGGCAATAGGCTGGTATTGTTGCGCCTAATAGGCTGCACTTTACTGTATTTTCCCCGGAGGGTATGTCTGCTTGTGGAATAAATGTATTGTAACGCGCTTTGAGGCTTCGACGGAAAGCGCTATATAAATGCAATATTTATTTGTGTGTGTGTGTGTGTGTGTGTGTGTGTGTGTGTGTACTTTTTGTAGGATCGAATTTTTACAGGGCGGAGGCCGATGTGATCTGTTCTTTTTTATTTAGATTATAAGGGATTCTTTTGATTTAGTGACTTAGGGCCGTGCCGCATCTCAGTTTTCCAGCTGCGTTGATTCCCATTTGTCCAGCTGTGTTGATTGCCAGTTTTCCAACTGCGTTGATTGCCAGTTTTCCAACTGCGTTGATTGCCAGTTGTCCAACTGCGTTGATTCCCACTTGTTCAGCTGTGTTGATTCCCATTTGTCCAGCTGTGTTGATTCCCATTTGTCCAGCTGTGTTGATTCCCAGTTGTCCAACTGCGTTGATTGCCAGTTGTCCAACTGCGTCGCTTCGGGCTGCCTTGACAATACTAGCCGTCAATGCTCGCCATTAGCTTCTGTTTTTGGTTCTTTTAAATGTGCAAAAATGTATTGTCTGTAGGCCTTTTTTGAGAGTGCTTCTTATTAATGTCTTTTGTTCCCCGCCTCTTCGTTTTGTGCTTTCTTGTGGGAAGAAAGAACGCCAGCATTGTTTGGTTCCCGGGGATGTTGGTTTTTGTTTGTTTTTTTTTTGGAGTGTTTTTGTTGTTTGTTGTTTTTTTTTTGTTTTTTTTTTGTCCTGTCTTGAGGTTGAGTGGTCTTTTTATTGAAACTTAAGCTGACACATATCAAAGGTAATGTATTAAGAAATATGGTTGTTTGGCTGTTGTACATTATCACAATAATTGTCTTGTTTATTGTTGTTGTTTAATATTAAATCTATAAAGTCTCTTAAATCACCTTATAATCGATATCATCATCAAACAGAACATATCTTCGTTCGGAAGCTGTTGACTGGCAGTGCGGGGGATATTGATATGTATGTTTCAAATATCACGCACGAAGTGTTCACAGTGGCAGAGCGGTTGTCCTTTGGATTCATAACCGAAATGCTTGCTGGTTTGAATCCTTTGCAGGACACTGGTATTAACACCGATTTCCTCCGCTTGGGATGCTGTTCTGCAGCTGACGCTCGGTTTTCGGTTTAAAAAAAAAAAAAAAAAAAAAAAAAACACCAAAAGGCAGATTTCCCCATCGGGAATAAGTAGCGGAATATTTGTCTTTTTTTAATTATCCTAATATTCAAACATTGCCATCAGCCTTAATTACATGGGCGACAGACCTGCTTGTGCGTTTTACAAACTCGATGAACTTGAAATTTGTGAAGTTTGGTCATGTTTTTACATTTTTTTTACTTTGAAATGCTGAAAATTAAATATACAAACAAGTCCTTTAACAACGTTCTTCTCTGTGCTAGACGGACGATTCGGTGCCACTGTCCCGGGTTCAAGTCTCAGTGGATCCAAAGTTGTTGTTTTTTTTCTTTCTTACTTTTTCATAGAATAATTATTCTCTGTGTTTGTAATTATTCTCTACGGTGCCCATTTAAATTTTCTAGATCTATTATTGTTTCAGATCTATTTCATTGTGCCAAGTCCTTTAAGAATGCATTGCCTTAATTTACCGTACCATTTGCATTGATATAATTTGACACGTTGATGTAATTCAATGACAACCTAGATCTAGTAAGTGTCCTTTGAATGAACGTGTTACTTTTTACATGCCCTATGCAATGTCAGTAACGTATAGGTTTGAATTGCACTATAATGAAACGCCTTGTGCTATGTCAGTAACAGATCGTTTTGAAACGCGCTGTAATGAAATGCTTTGTTTAGGCCAATTCACTATTGGCGAATACTGAACCACAAGAAGTGGAGTCCTTTGTTCATATTTTGTGAAGACGTTTACCTGTAAGACGATGCATTCTTTGTCACCGCCTTGTCAGATTTAAAGACGAGACGGAGGTTAATACACAAACACACACACACACACACACACACACACACGCACACATAAATACAAATAAATACAATTTTTTACTGTCACAAAATATTTCCCCGGTCGGTTCTGTATACTTCGGGTATTCATTCCCGTTGGTCGAACAGAAGAAACTTTCCCCAGCCACAAAAGATTTCCTCAGTCCGTATTGTATGCTCCAGGACGGATCTTCATTCCCGTTGGACGGTTCTGTATACACTCCCTTGTGCAAATGGTTTAATGCATAGACTGCAGCCAAAAAGGTTCGGAGCTGCCAGATTTCAAAATGCCAGATTTATTATAGTGGAAGCCTTAAAGTGAGGTTTATATGGGGAATTCCCGAAATGCGAAATTTTGGACTCGATGGCTTACAGCTGAAAACGCCAACAATGTCTGTTGTTATGAAAATCTGTCTTGGCTACGAGCCTGGAACAATTCAAATATAATCTTTCCTGACAGAGGACGTGCAAAGCAGCATTCCGTTTGAAATATCGTATCATTAGTTGTGCTAATTTTAGATTCATATCATACTGCCAAGCTCTATCGGGTAAGCTTGCAATATTATTGCATGTATGATATGAAAATGGAAGAAAAGAAATTTGACAAGTAAATATTTAAGGAGCGATGTGTTTCAGTTTGTTTGTTGTTGTGTTGTTGTTGTTGTTGTTGTTGTTGCTTTGTTTTGTTTTTAATTTAAGGGTGTGGCGATGGGGGTAGGAAAAGGGCGGTGGAGACGGGGCTGAAGCTAGAGGGTTCGAAATTTGGGTCAACTGCAAGTCAGTCGTTTTTTGGTGTTGTTTTGATTCTTTTTATGTTTTGTTTTGTTTTTTATTTTGCTTTGTTTCTGTTTTTGTTTGTTTGTTTTTTGTTTTTTGTTGTTTTTTTTTTTGTGTGTTGCTTTTTTGTTCGTTACGTTGTTGCTTTTTCTTTAGTTGTTTTTGTGTGGTTTTTGAGTGTGTTTTGTTAGTTTTTTTTTCTTTTTCTGTTGTTTTTGGTGTGTTTCCCGTTGTTCTCCAAGCGTGATTTATAAAGAAGCAATGCATTCAATTTCCCGTCGGAATTCTCCGTTCGTATTTTAGGCTTGAGCCCAGAGAGGTCAGGCCAGCTTTTTGAAGCTTTTTTTTAGCTGTTACCTAGAGCTTGATCTCTAGAAAGAATCTATCTAGGCGGGTAGTATCCGAACTAGATCTATAGAAATATAAAAGCTGTCTAGATTGACATCTAGAACTAGATGTAGCTAACCAGCTTAAAGGAATCCTCTAAGATGTCATGTTTCGTTTTTGTTTTGTTTTTTGTATACAAACCCGAGTAAATTCACGAGCCTAGCCCGGCTAGTCACAATATTCAAATTCGATCTGTTCCATAGAAGATTAAAAATAACTGGCTCAAAGAACATTTGCTTCTATCGCTCTATCTCTTTACGTTCATGAATGATGACGTCAATGCCAGAAAAAAAGTCCTCGCCAAGACTGTTTTATCCAAATAACACAGGACGCCGGAAACCTCCGCTTTTAACACCGGAAGTGCCATGTCACACGTCACATTTATCAACCAATCACAAAGGACTATGAGTCCACCTGATGGAGACGGATTCAGCTCTCTCTCTCTCTCTCTCTCTCTCTCTCTCTCTCTCTCTCTCTCTCTCTCTCTCTCTCTCTCTCTCTCTCT
>JBCHJU010157727.1:0-10188 GCA_039654505.1 Plocamopherus imperialis | reverse complement strand
CTCTCTCTCTCCCTCCCTCCCTCCCTCTCTCCCTCTCTCTTTCTCTGTGTTCAGATTAAGCAGTCATAAGTGAGTTTTTCCATTCCTTTTGCAAACGTCAGTCTATCAGGGAATCATGACTGTTTAATGCATTCAAATTGAATATTCATGTTTTTTTGGGTTTTGATTTATTCATTTTTTTACCCAATGCTTTCAGTTACACCCCTGAACATGGTCGGGATGGGAACTGTGGTTCAGTGCATAGTCTTCATGTTCGCATTAGGTATGTAAAGTTCTTCATTTTTGTGTAGTATGGCTTTCAGAGCTGAATTTATGGTATGAAATTAATTGATGAAAGGACATGTTAAAAGTATGCACTCAAAAGATATAAAACTATTCTTTTGGTTTCAGCCCTTCCTCAGTTAACAGTAAAAACAATGAGAAAACACAAATTTCCATTAAGATTTAAACAGATTAAAAGAAAACATAATCTATATCATCACTATCAGGTCGAGCTAGCTTGGCACAACATGTCATGTCTCTTCCATTTCTCCCTGTCAATCATGGCTGCTACTAGATCTTGGTATAAGCATTCTGTGTCATCCAGCAATTGATCGTAGGTTCTTTTTTACCCGTCCGTTATTTCTCTTTCCATGGTTTGGTTTCCAAACATCCCAGACAAGTTCTCTCTTTCTCCACCAGGAAGGAGTAACCAGCAAATCTCAGCTTTTGGTGCCTAATTGATGTTGTAATTTTTGGGAATATCGCCATATAGCTCTTTATAATCTATATAATGTTACATGTAATATTATACCAATCTAAATACATTGTGGTGCAGCAAGTTTTCTGATTGAAAGATACAGCCTTGGTCTTTCCTGCTTATTCAAATATAATGGACAATTGGCCTAGGTCAAGGAGTATGGTACTGGCTTTTTATTTTTGTACTCAATGCCTCTCTTGTGGTAATAATAATAATATACATTGATTTATGTAGTGCCATATCCAGTATACGGTATTGAAGGCTCTAGGCTCTTTACAATATTACTTCATACAATATTAAAATTAATTTGTGTGTGAAAAGAAATGATATCTGAATATCAACACACAGGCACACCCACTCACAATTTAATTATATCATGACATTGTTCAAGTAAAATCATAATTGATTCAAAATCATATGAAAGAAATAAAGATCTTTAATTGTCTAAAAAGGTGTCTTTATTTAGACCTGTTCTTGGATTTTAAGGAAGCTTGATGCCATATTGGAGGGCATTCCATTTTAAAGGGCAAAGTGACTAAAAGACTTTCCCCAAGATTTGATTTTGGTTCTTGGAACGACAAGGCAAGTTGTGTGGGATCTTAAGTTACGTTTAGACTGATATTCATTTAAAAGTTCAGAAAGGACAGGGAATTCATGTTTTCTTCAGAATTGGAGTAATAACTGCAGTTCTTTACACAGGTATCAGTACAATCTCTGCCCATGCTCTGGTGATGATTGAGGGGAATGCCATTTTAGCTGTTGCTCTTGTGGGGAGGGGGGTGGCTTTTTTTTTTAAAGCAATTCCATTTATGATTCCCTCAAGTCCAAATGCCCTATTGAGACAAAGGTTAGATTTCAGATTAGTTGATGGCTGGTCATTCTTTCGCTTCTGGTTTTCTTGGGACTTTTTGTTGTTGTTGTTTTGTTTTTTTTTGTTTCGACGTGGGAATGGGGGTTAATGTGAATTGTGTGGAAGGGGAATGCATTTGTTGTTGAGTTGGGTTTTTGTTTTGTTTTTTGGAGGGGGGCGGGGTGTAGTAGTCCTAGTCTATTGCAGAATAATTTCTCAGCCGAAGCTGTACCCATTTTAACCGAGGTTGAGTGAAGCAATTGAGGTAAATTTCTTGCTTAAGGAAAAAATGCATGTCCATACCGTGGTTTGAACCCATGACCTCTCTATCCGTAACCCAATGCTCTATTGCAGAGGTGCTACATTCCCTCGGGGAAGGGCGGGGGGGGGGGGGTATTACATACTAAATGTTATGTATGTGATTGTGTGTGTGCAGCTATCCCAGACTTATTACTCAATGTGTGTCTAATAGCATTACAAATGTTGTGTTTTCCATGCAGTTTAGGAATTTGTCAATGAAGATCAAGATATAGTGAGGGAATATAATATTAACTGTAGTCAATGTATTCTCATATCTGAATAACTGAAAGGTCACTCAGATCTTTACAACTTTCAATTCAAAATATTATCATTCTTTCCTTTTTTTTTTTTTTCTTTTTCCCTGCAGTGAACTGTGTCTCTTGTCTAGAAGTCCCTGAATTTATAGACTACTCAGATCTTGATGCAGTATACCTCCCTGAGAATATTAAAAAAGGTATGTACTGATGTTGAGTGACATCCTTTCAAATTCATTAAGCCAAAGTGGAAGGTTTTCCGCGGATATCCGCAGCAATGCTGATAATGAGCTTGGATGCGTGGTATTGCTGGTGTCGCCCAAGAATCCTGGGCTTAACCTGCTTGGGCCGGTCATGAGGAGAATCCTGCTGTTTTCTAAAAGTTACTGGTAGATTTTATCACTGAGAGAGAAAATACTCGGGTTGCGAAGCTCAACTTGTGCCGCACACGCAAAATTTGATACAGCATAGCCAACTATATAGCAAAATCCGCTACACTATGAATATTTGAAATCAAAAAGTATTTTTGTGGCCACCCTGTGTATATATATATATATATATATATATATATATTTTTTTTTTTTTTTTTTTTTTTTTTTTTTACTTTAGAATTGGTGAAACCTGTTCTAGAATTGGAATCTTGCCCATCCTTTGAGGGCAGGCAGACTAGACCTAGTGTGACCTTGGTATTTCCGGTCATCACATACTTGTATGATGTAGCCTGTGTATCCTAGTTAAAGTAAATTGTTTGAAATTTTCTAAATTTTCTGCATAACTTCTATGATTAATATGCTGTGATTCAGCATGTTTTATCATGTTGCATAACATTTAAGGTTGCAAGTTTGATATACCGATTGAAGCCGGTCAGGGGCAAAAAAGATTTTTCACTTTCGATTTCAACCCTGTTAAGCAGCGCAGATTGATCAAAATGTATGTGGTGATTTGTTTTCTGCGTTTATGCAAACAATTCTTAAGAGTGAAATATTTTGTTCTATACTCTTTCTCTCTTTTTCAAACCATACAGATGCTACTATTGGCCAAATAGAAGGGTTTGACCCAGATGGAACCGAAGTTGAGTATTTTATCTCTGGACAGGGCTTTGAATATTTTACAATTGGCAGAAAAACAGGGATAGTGACTCTGAAGAAATTGTTAGATGCAGATGAACCAGTCAAACTAAGAGTAAGTCATTCTTTGCATTGTGTGTATGTGAGTTTAAAAAAAGCAATTGATTTCCCTCTTTTCAGATTAATAAAGTAAATTGAATTGAATTGAAAATAATGAATCATTGCCATCTTTTTTATTTAATTCTATTTGCAGTGGCAATATATTTTATTAAAATAAAAGAAATAGTTTGAGTATATTTCATGGTCTGTTAATCAATGTTGGGAAAGTTGTTTTTCTTTCATATTTAGGATGAGCCAAGAAAAACCATGCTTGGTTTTAAAGCTAATAACTTTTTCATTTATTTCTCAATAAAGGTAAAATTTGGCCTGGATCTAAATGAGTTCATATTTAGTAAGGATACATTCTTTTTTTTTTTTTTTTTTTTTTTTTTTTTTTTTTTTTTTTTTTTTTTTTTTTTTGTTCTGTCTAGATTTAGTCTTAGTCTTCATAATAGCTTACAAACTCAAACAGCTGAGTAGTCTTGTCAAGTAATTTATTATTCTAGTATTTTGATATTAGTGTTGTACATTTAAGTTTCTTCTTTACATCCTCTGTATCTTAACTGTACTTTACATTGGCTGGGAGTTAATTCTACAGTCTGAATGTATTCGGGAAATATGAATATATATTTCTATCTACATTTGATGATCGTTTTTAGTCAGAAATTTTCAGTATCTCTCTTAGACATTTTGTCTGGAATATGTCTAGTTTCTGGGAGAGTGTTGTTGTCTTCCAAGATTCAGATCCATATGGTAGAATTGAGAGTACTTTTGACCTGATAATCTTTAGTTTCATTTTTGTTAATATTTTGTTTGATTTCCTGAAATAATTCAACATTCCGTAGGCCTCTCTGGTCTTTGTCAGCCTTTCTTCAATGTCTGGTGCAAAGTTTCCATTGCTTGTCATCTTTGAGCGAGATTGGTGAATTTGTCGGCTTCTTCTATGTCTTTTCCAACTATGATCAAGTTGTCATTTATTTTATGGTGCTGTCCATTCTCTTTGTTTTGGTTTTGCATAAGCTGATGGTTAGGCCAAGTTTGTGTGTACATCTTTTCAACTTCTCTAGTTTTGTTTTTCATGTCAATAAACTTTTAGGAGAGTAGCACAATGCCGTTTACAAAATCCTGGTCTTCCAGAGTTTCAGAGAAGATCCATTTGACTCCTGTTCCTTTTTTGTAGTCTGTAGATTCTTTCATGATACAATCAATTTCAAGTGAAAAAAGAAACAGACAGAGGATTTCACACCAGTGTTGATTTCAAGTCTTTCGGTGAGGGTTTCTTTGCAAATGAGTAGAGCCTCAGTATATTCCAAAATGCAGATCAATAAAGGCTATCGAAGGCATTTTCAAAATCAAGAAAATTTGTATAAATCGTTGCATTCCATTTTTGCAATGTTAAAATATTTGACGCAGTGTGAAAATATGGTCAGAACAGGAATGTCCTTCACGAAATCCAGCTTGTTGTTTCCGTAAGATTGCATCAATGGTTGAGTTTAAGCAGTAATGAGTATTATTTTGGTGGAAATCTTTCCTTTTAATGACAGAAGCATAATTCCTCTCCAGTTACCGCAGTCAGATAAATTTCCTTTTTTGGGGGGAGATTTATCATCAGTCCAGTAGTCAAATCTTTGGTATTCTTTTTGAGCCCCATTTTTCTTCATAGACATTTTCCAAGATTTTAGGTGTAAGATTTTCTTCTGCCTTGATAATGAGCATCTTAGCCTTCACTTGATCTTCTCCAGCAGCTTTTCCGCTCTTGAGAGGTTTTATTGCTTTCTTTATCTCTTGGATAGTTGGAGGATCAGAGTTGATAGCAAGGTCCAATGTTGATTCTGGAATGTTTGCTCATAATCTATGTGCTGGTCTATTCAATATATTCTGAAAATGTTGTTTCCATCTTTCTGTTTGTGCATTTTCTTTCGGACTAGATTTTCCATCTTTGTCTCTGATCGGTATATCACTGCTAATAATACCACATTTCAAGGTCTTTGTCACTTGGTGCAGTGTTTCCATATCGCCTTTGGTGGTTTTTGATGTTACATTTTTATCTATTATTTTTAAGAAGTCTTCTTTTATGTTGCTCCACATCTCATTTATGTCACTACTGTCTGTATTAAAATATTTTAAGAATGATTTTTCAAAGTTGGAAGCCTCTTTTTTCAATGCTTTCAGTATCATTTTTTATTTAAAGTAAGTTTGTTCTTGGTCTAATTTTCTTTCTATCTGGATATAGTTTTGAGGTGATGAGTATTGCGTCATGATCACCTTGAATTATGTTGTTATCTTTCACTAAGTCGGGGTTGCTTTTAATGAATACATCTATCATACTTCATGTATTCCTAGTGTTTGCTTGAATTTCTTTCATGAAGATACATAATCTTGAATATAGCTCTCCCAAAACACGAAAAATGATCAAGATGAACAGATGATAATTATCTGGTTTCCATCAAGGCAGGGACACCAGAGACCATGTCTTTAACATGAGAAACATTTATTGTGAAAAATACAGAGAATTCAATATCAATCTGTATTGCTGTTTCATTGATTAGTCCAAGGCCTTTGACTGTGTCCAGCATGACATTCCATGGGAGATCATGAAGGAAATGAGATTTCCAATACAAATAATCAATCTCATAAAGAGCCTTTGCAATGAACAATTAAGAGCAGTAAGAATTAAAAGTGAAATATCTGAATAACTCAAAGCCGATCAAGGCGTAACATAGGGATGCATCATAAAATATTCAGGAAATGTAATGAGACAGATGTATTTTGAACCACATTTAAAAAGAATTTAACAGCTTCAACATCAGGCATTATGCAATACTTGCACTAAATGGAAATATCCTGAAAAAAATCAAAGATGTAAATGTAAATGGCCCTCCAAAAAGAAAATGGAAAGCTAGGACAAAGAACATCAATAACAATTGTGTTAAATTTTGGACAATCTTGCATTTTCCCAATTGTAGCTTGAGGATCTGAAGCATAGTAACAAACAAAAATGTAGAAATAATAATAGCCAGTACTAAATAATAATAAATAATTATTATTATTATTATCCTAAAATGAACACAGAGAAGATAAATCAATTTTAAATTGAATTTTACTGATTGATGAATTCAGTTAAGAAGAGAAAACTAGCCCGTTTTGGCCATGTTGGAAGATACCAAGGCTTTGAGAAAACCACATTTGAATGAAGAATGCCTAACAAAAGATAGAGAGGAAGTCCAATGAGATGATGGAGTGATAAATGCCATCAAGAGGGAATTAGAAACAGATTTGTCAACAACCTGGTAGGTGGCAATGGAGAGAGTTCCTTGTAGAGGAGCTATAATAAAGGTAACACTCCTGAAGGAACTTTCCCACCTGAAGAAGAAAAAGAATATTATTATTAATGTTAATTTTTTTTTTATTAGTACAGTAGTTACCGCCTAATTGGACGGATGTCGGGAAGCAGCAAAAAAGTCCAGCTAGGCAAAATGCCCATTTAGCCTAAATGACCGGGCGAGAGAGGCAACAGCTCATGGTTGCACACCATCAAAGGGGTTGCTGTATGTCCTAAAAAGAGAGAGTTACATTACCATGTCGAATTGTCCTGTCGGGTAAAAAAAAAACACTGGGACTCAGGCAGATGAGCTAGCAAAACGAAACAGATTCATTGTCTCAGTGTGCTAACCAATGAAAGGGATGGCCGTATTATTACATAGGCTTGGTCCAACATTTTACATGTCAAGCACGAGACCGATGGGTTGAGAGGGTGGTCATTAAACGTAGGGGTGAGATATGATTGGCCAACAACCACGTCATGGAGTAGGTCCAGGCATTGCGTTGTATGCGTGAGAGCCGTCATGCCCTGTAGCAGTTTTTGACACCTTTGCTCTATTCACACCTGGATCAGCACCCGCCAATAAACCCGTGCCAGACCCCCCTTTCCCTACAATAAGCCCTCTGGAGCACAATAGCCTATTCATACGCAAAGTTGGTTTCTTCATAACCCTTGAATAAATTTGAAAGTTGATGGGCAAACCATATTTCCCGAATCTAAACGTCCAATTAGCCGAAATTTTAGTTTTGGACCGTCCAATTAGAGTGGTGATTTTGAGAATAAAAATACCGTTTCACTGAAAAAACGTCCACTAAGGCGAAACGTCCATTTAGCTGGCGTCCAATTAGGCGGTAACTACTGTATTGCTTTATACTGGGTGCAAGTTTTATTGTTGAGATTTTAGTTGTTGTAGTGCAATAAATTGGAAAAAAATGTATGTTTGTGTGAAAAAAAACTTTTTTTCTGATAACTAAACAATGGTCAAATACCTCATTATAATGAGTGAAAACTCCATGATCTGTAAAAATTCAGCAGTTATATTTATTTAGATCTTACATCGAAAATTCTAGATCTAGAAAATCTAACTCTACCTTGTCTAGCCCAATCCGCTAGAACTACAGATATATTGTATCTAGATCTAAGCCTAGTGCTGGAATGTTTACAATTTTCGGTCCGGTCGCTTAGCATATAAAAAGTTGATAAAAACCATCTAAAAGTGTACAAATCACTGTGTCATGGATAGATTGTAGATCAATTTTGCTTTCTGTTCTCTTGCAGTGGAATGTGGCTTAGGATGTGTATGAAAAAAAAATCGTAAACACTGTCGGCCATATGCGGCCGACACGCTGTCAACGCTAGCTAGACCTGTCGGTCAGCCACGGCTGACACACCTACAATGAGTTAATAAACTGAGGAATGTTATGTACTATTCAGACATGTATTTTCTCTGCCTATGCTTTTTGTAAAGATTAATTGGGAGGAGGATGTGGATGAGGATGATTGGAATATTGTTGCTGTTTGTACATGAGAATAGAGAACACCGACCAAGGACTCCTGGGATGCATTATTACCGACTAGCGCTTAGTCCTGGACTAAGTTTTACGGTCCCTACCTGCTGCAACTCGGGACTAAGACAGCTAGAGCGTCATTGAAGCGGAATACACAAAAAAATGATACCCAAAACATACTGTAAATGGCATATAATAAACAATTCTAATAATTATTTGACAAGGAAGGCCTAGAATGGTAGAAGTTGAATTAGGAGAATTGTAATTAGAGTTCTCGAAAAAGTGAGTGAATGGACGAATGAACGACATGAGTAAAAAAGGCTCCATAGTTGTTCATACTTTTAACAAGACGCATCAAGACCAGGATTGAAGAAGTGATGCCACCCTCTGAAAAATTTTTACATCCATAAAATTTAACTTTTGTGTGAATTTTTGGTATCCCTGCATAGAAAACAAGTTGAAAATGAGTTTTGAATAATTTTTTTCAAGTTTTACATTTTTGGTTTTATTTATTTATCGTCCATGTGGTCGAGTATTGCTAACCGATAATAATATTGAACATGGCTCATCTTCGCTTAGAGCCTTAAAAACGACTTCTTAGTTAGTCCTGGACTAAGAATTTCTTGGCATATTAGTAGGAGCTCAGCTGCTACTCAATTGCGTTTGCAAGTATTTACTTGGGCCATATTTACTCAATTGGTGGTGTATACCTACCCATATTATGATGATGTCATTTGTTTTCCCAACCAGGGCCAGGAAGTACACGGAGATGAGTGTGAAGGAGCTTTGTGCATCCGGAAACCTTGGCCTGGTATGGCCAGAACCATTTATGGAGACCATGACAGATTTGTTCAAACCTACCTCAATGTGGTTCCAGGTATCATTTACCGCATTTTCGTTGGTTATTTGTCTTTTGAGTTTAAGTTTTGTCTTTATCAAACCCGTTCTTTCATTTGAATGCTTATGAAGTGAAGGAAAAGAAAGAAGATACTGTGAAATTTACAAAACTTAACTATGTACTGTAGAACCTCTCAACAATGACCACCATTGGGGAAAAGAAAAATGGTTGTTGTCGAGGATTGTTTTCTTGAGGTATGGTCTACTTTTGGAATGTTACATAAGCACCCTCCTGCAATAACACAGCTTTATGCTTTTGTAAAGATTAATTAAGAGGAGGGGGATTGGAGTTTTGTTGCTGTTTGTACATGAGTATAGATTTTGGCTCTGCCCCTGGACTCTCTGGGGGCCTAAAGTGGCCCCTCGAACGGGCTGCTTTGGATTTCCTCTTAAATCAAAATTTTCAGTTCTCACCTATGTAGGTTGTAGAGGAGTGATAGGATCATAATTCGACCACTTTGGGCAGTTGCTGGATGTTGTGAAGGATGGTCGCTGTTCAGGGTGATTTTATATTATATTAAAATAAATCGTTCATTTCATTTTTAGGCGTTGTGGAGGGGTGGTTGTTGTGAAGGGGTTTGTTGAACTGGGGTTCTAATGTATACGCATTAAAATTTGTTTACTTTATAGTTATTATATATCTTACAGTTAATTATATTATATTTGAAATATTAATTTTTTATATACAATTAGGGCGCTTTAGATTGTAAAATAACAAAAAAATACAGTGGAACCTCTGGATAACGACACCTCCGAATAATGACAACCTCTGGATAGCGACATTGATCTCTGGTCCCGAATTTTTTGCTCTATATTACTAGTAATGAAAACCTCTAAATAGCGACATAAATGTCAAGGAAACCTCTGGTTAGCGACATCGATCTAACGATAATCGGCAGTTAACAGCAAAGCTTGATACAAAAAAAAAAATCTAGCTAAACATACAATCTCATTTCCAACCAACGGCATCTCGTCCTTTAAGCCAATGAAAACGCTTATTTCCCAAACAATAAGATGTCCTACTGTAAGGCGAATCCCCGCCCCATTCCCTCGAACGGCCCTTATTAAAGCCACCCACTATCACAATTGGCGTTTGCGATGCCAGCTTTGCCGCCCCCATTGTTCCATTGCAGTATTAAATGCCATTTAACA
>JBCHJU010157616.1:0-10188 GCA_039654505.1 Plocamopherus imperialis | reverse complement strand
ATTTTGGTAGGATCGAATTTTGCCACGGTGACGGCCGATATGGCCTGCTCTTTTCGATTTTAATCACCGAGGGTTCTGAGCGCGGATAGCTCAGTGGACCACCACCTCACTCGTCCACCAAGCCAAAGGTCACGGGTTCGATCCCCGGCTGTGCAGGCTTGATTCAAAATCCGAATTTTCGGGTTTTTTTTCCGCCTCCTCGTCTTGTGGTAGGCAGGATGAATGAGTGCCTGGTCCCATCGGAGACGGACGATAAACTAGGAGGTCCCATGTGCTTTGCGCATGTTTCAATGAGTAAACGTAAAATTGAAGTAAGATTCTTGATAATTGCCGAAGGTATATTAAAAGGCATGTAACATTGGTTTCATACGTTAAAGCTGACGATCTTGTAGCAAGGTCTTGCAGCGCCTGGACCAGTGTTCCAAGATGTATAAAAATGGGTGCCCAGCATGGCCCCATTTCGCTCTGATTCATGCCTCTTCTGCTTGGATTCACAGTACAAAAGTGTACTGGTCTATAAGTTTCAGGTACAAGAGGCTGTACCGGGTGCATGTCGACGAAATGACCATTTGTACTCTTTGGCATTGGAATTACTAGAAATTACCCCCCCCCCCTCCCCCCAAATAAAGGAAAAAGGAACACTTTAGATGTGATACGTAGATCTAGAACGTTTTAAATGATTTACGTAGATAGATCTATATCTAGGTAAGGCAGAAATCTAAATTTGATATAGGTTCTATTTATATAGATCTAGAGATTTAGTTCTATATTTCAGGGGCGGATCTACATGAGGACACTAGGGACACAGTCTCCCCTAACATATCAACAGGATTGTCTTCACAAGAAATTGAAATAAATGAAAAAAAAACACAAAAAAACAACAAAACAAAAAACAAAACAGGAGAGGGATAGAAAAGAAAATCGGTTATTCATTAGTTCATCAGCGAAAATAGAATTGAAATAGATTGAACAAGTAATCACGGATTTAAAAACCCGCGGTACTTTGACAGTCCTCGATTCACTAGATGCCTTTATCCATTAAAAATCTAGGCCTAGAGCCTACCGAGGATCTAGCACTGTTCCGAGACTAGATCTAGGCTAGGACTACGCGCGTACACGTCTAGCACAAATTTCCAACTGTCCCCCTTGCATCCTCTAAAAGCTCTATGAAATTATGCTAGGCACCAAGGCCTATGTTGAAGTATGTTGCCGACTATTTAGATGGCTTTGAAAAGGATGCAGGGGGGAACATGTCCCAGCGTTGCCAGATCACATGAGATCTGCCAAACTTTTAAAATTATTTAATTCAGAAATGCCTTCAACACGTGTAAATTTCATTTTATCCTTGGAAATTCACAAAATCGAACAAAATCGAATCATATCAAAGTTTCTTTTGGATTGGGGGTTTAAACATATAAATTTCGAGATGCATTAAAATATTTAAATATCAAAAGAGGAACAGAAAAGGGCCGATCAGTTGTATTTTAACTGTCTATGGCACGATGGTACAGTGGGAAGAAATTTTAACCCAGCTGTTTATGATAACGTTATAAGTGATTTACAAGTAGCGTTGAAAAAAGGCAGGATTTGGTTTCTATTGTTAATTGTTTGGAGGCGATGGCATTTTAATTGTAAGATTAAGGACACTCATTTAAACCGGTGAGTCATCAATAGAGTTGCATAATTAACGACTAGCTAGATTTAAACGAGCTCGATTCCATTATAGATAAAGATAAAAGCATGTGTTCGTTAAAATTTGTGTGAACCCTCTTAATAGTTTTTATCCTCTTTATAATTGCACTATGTTTGAAATCATCGAAACAAAGTGCCTCCCAAGCATAAAGGGGTAAATCCGCCCCTGCTATATACTACGTGTAGATAAGATCCAGATGGGAGAGTTTGAACTAAATATTTTATTGAGATATTTGCAGCCATTCTAAGATCTCTACACCTATAGTGTATACTGAATATAATGTACACTGTACAGCTACAACTCGGTCTAGTTTCCACTTCACTTTTTCATGTACCGGTCCGGTATAATCAAAATAGGGATCGTGGCATCAATAATTCCTTCTTTATTTCATTATCAACGCAGAAGCTACAGATTTATAAAAAAAACGTTTTGGTTATAACAACATTTACAAATAGGCCTACTATTCAATTCTAAATTAATGAAATACTACTGTAAAATTTTAGAATTTTTCTCCATCCAGTAACTGAGAAAAAGGGCGTTACATGAGTCGATTGTTACATCCACTT
This sequence comes from Plocamopherus imperialis, assembly GCA_039654505.1. NCBI lineage: Eukaryota > Metazoa > Mollusca > Gastropoda > Nudibranchia > Polyceridae > Plocamopherus > Plocamopherus imperialis. Next base: position 7,929 of record JBCHJU010157616.1, on the reverse strand, counting down.
AAGTAAGATTATCACGAGTGAATTCATTCTAACAGCTTTGTTGTCCTGTAAAGGAACGATAGGGTTAAGTCGTGTTTCAGAACTTTATAGATATTTCGTCAATTGTCTTTTTCCCCATACTTTCTCTTTGACGAAACTCACTAGAGCTATCGCTCATTGGCAGGAGTTAGCAATGAACGTCCAAAGATCTGTCGTAAAGCTTACGAGACTTGGATTAGTTTTCGGGAATATAAAAATACGAAGTTATTGTTAAAACATTTCACTTAAAACTGTAATAACTGCTACTTGGTTGGTATGAAAAAACACTGGGTCCTTGGTTTAAAAGAATGCTAAGAATTACTTGACATGGACGCAGTTCAAGGCACGATAAGCAGCCAGTCTAGGCGTCTTGATCTAACTTGTGGCCACCGTAAGGACTTAGCCTCGGTCTGAAGGAGAGGAGTCTTTTGACCTCTCGGGGTGAAGGTAGCTCAGTTTTGTCCCCTGAATTCTTGCACACACAGTTTGGGAGATGTTCCTATTGAATAGACCACGATCTCTTGTTGACTTCTCCTCCCACAACCCCCTCCCCTTCTCTCCTTTCCAAACACGACTACGGTGCCATGGAAAAAAAGGCATTTGAAGAACGTCACGCGGATATAAAGAGGGCATTTATCAGCGGGGGATACGAAAGTATATAAAGTATTATGGAGTGAGGGAAAATTATTTTAAATGTTAATAGAGCGACGAATTATAATAACACACCTTCGGGTGCTAATAATAATAATAATGTGTACAATAAGAAGACGACTAAATTCCCTCGTCAGCTTTACAGGAGATTTTGGACATAATGTCTCAGCACGTCTCAGACCAGCTTTTGGAGGTTGTTTTTATCTTCCTGCTTGATTTCTTCATTTAAAATAAAACAAATTAACGTCGTTGTTGCTTTCTCTTAATGAAAAATCCTTGTGTTACTATGCAGTTTGGTGTTTAAATCCACAATGTTATTGACAGTGTGAAATCTATGCATTGCCGGTCGTTGACATTCCTTTATTATATCGCTTATTGTTGGTGACATAAACGGCCTCGATGTTCTTTGACGTTTTCAACAAGGATGTGGCTTGCTGAGGCTAAATATCATGCGACAAATTGAATTAAATCCAGACTGGAGGCATTGATGGATCACGCAGATTGAAAACAGGAATAATTGGCAGGTTAGTTTGCAATCCTATTTTCTACTTTGGGGTATTAGTAGGGTCACCCCCCCCCCACCCACCAACCCTTTTCCCTTCATCATTGGCACCGACAACCGAATCACATATTTACGTATGGTCGGTGTGGACATTTATTTATAAACTTATTATTATGTAACGGTACACAACCTGTCTATATGACAAGCATTGTCTTCAGTTTTTCTTTGATACTAGAGCTTTACGATTTATCTGACTTGGTGTATTTATTCTCGTTGATTAGTAGATAATAATATAGATCTACATGTTAATTTGAACGACTATCTTCAAGATCGGTAACGTGCAAATTTAATGCCAGTGCAATGCGATATTGCATTTATTATCTCAGATAATATGAAGGTATTTATTTATTTGTTTATGGATCTGCCCGTTAGTATTTTGATGCGCCTGCTTGTTTGTCTGTGTGGAGCCTTATGTGAACATTTTATGAATGGATTTGCCAGACATGTCAGGGAATCATAGGAATAGGCCAAGGAAAAATGTCCGTGTCTGTCTGTTTGTCTGTATCTGTCTGTCTGTGTCTGTCTGTCTGTCTGTGTTTGTTTGTCTGTCTGTCTGTTTGTGTTGTGCACTTGCATTTATCTGTCCGTAGATCGATCTGCCCGCCAACAAACGACCTGCCTAAGGCCCTAATGTATCTGTCTGAATCTAGAATTCTTTCTGCTTTCCGTTTGTACTTATGAAAGCTTTGCGGTTAACCATCCCTTGGCTTCCGTATAATGTTGTTGGGACACCTGTCAATACGCAATCAAATGAATAATAATAAAAAAAGAAATAATTAAAAAATATTTTTTTAAATGAATTAAAAAAAAAAATAAAATGCACTAATTCATCCCCGAAGGGACTTTTGTTATTGGTTTTTTTTGTTGTTGTTTGTTTTTGTTGTTTGTTTTTGTTTTTTTTTATTTTTACCGAAAACCGAGCGTCAGCCGCAGAGCAGCGCCGCAAACGGAGGCATGTAGTGTATTTAACCTTGCCCAAGGGTTAAATCACAATATCCTTAACGGGATTCGAACCACCAACCTTTCGGTTGTCATCCCAAAGCACAACCGACTGTGCCACTGTGACCATTTTTTGACATTTTTGACACTTTTTTTAACCTCTTAAGTTAGTGCATATAACGGGATGAGCCGATATATTGGCAAATAGTAATTGCAGAATGAAATACGGTACTCAATCCGATATACGAATATAATATTTAAAAAGTCAAGTGGTTAAAATTGTGAAATAGAACAGTTACGCCGTTCTGCTATCCTTGTGGGACGGGTTTAAGCTTCTGTTGTTGTTGTCTTTTCACCCTTAAAACATTGATCTGTGACATGGTAATCAATGAATTTTACATGACTGCACTTGTTTACTTTCAACTCAACGCCGCGCTGCCTTTGTTGGTATAGTCGCACTGTCGAGTTGAGCTGAAGGTGTCAAGACGACTTTATTTATTACGTTAACTTTTGGTCTGCGGAGCCAAAATAAATTAACGTTACTGGAATATTTCACTTGAAATAGCCACACTGAAAGGGGAGGGGGGGGGGCAACATGTAAACAACCAATGAGGTATTGTTTGCAAAGCGGTAGAAATCCATCCCCGACCCCTTTCCCGCCCTTACGGGAAGTATTTTCTTTCATCTCCTTTTTTTTTAACTCTGTGTCCGCGACAAGGGTACATTGGAAGCTTCTTTAACAGCACAAACTGTTATGTAACATGGTTAGTGGTCACAGTGGCCCAGCGGTTGTGCTTTGGGCTCCCATCCGGAATGATGGTGGTTCGAATCCCGTCAGGGACAATGTGATTAATTAACCTTTGGACAAGGCTATTTATTCTGATTTCCCCGATTTCCTCCGTTTGCGGCGTGATCTTCAGCTGACGCTCGATTGTCGGTCAAAAGTCAAAAGACAAATTTCCCTCCGGGGATAAATAAAATGGAATTTTTTATTTTATTTTATTTTTTTTAGGTTTACTTTTTGTATCAACGAACCGAAAGATGGTGGATTCCGTCACTGTAGATGGTAGATTGCATCTTTTAGTTCTTGTATTTAGCAACGATACAAAAGGCAACAGATTAAACTTTTCTCCCTTTGGTCATAGTGGCATTGCTGTTGTGTTTCATATTTGCAACCGAATGGTTGGTGGTTGGAATTCCGTGATGGGACATTGTGATTTTAACCTTTGGGCAAGGTTATTTGCACTAATTTCCTTCGTCTGCGGCACGGATTTCCGGATGCCGCTTGGTTTTCAGTTAAAAGTCAAATGACCAACTTCCTTTCGGGGATGAATAAAGTGGATTCTTTTCTTTTTCTTTTCTTTTTTTTTTTTTTTTACTTTCGGTGCGGTACAAAAGGTAGTGCATTCCGTTTTTCAATTCTTGTACCATGGTACGAAAGGTGGTAGTATCTATATTTCGATTCTTTCATGTGTCCTCCGTGTTTCACGACAAAAATTGCGGTAGGGAAAACCTTAAAATCCTTGCAGTACTTCTGTGGCCGTATACGTGAAGTGTCAACTAATAAGAGACTTATCGGTGCTTAAATACTACGATGCCCCAGTAACACAATATTCCATTCAAGATTTCTACGCCTCGTCTTTCCACGCCTTTGGTTCTAGATACCTAGGTTAATAAAAGACATTCATTTCTAACCATTCCAGATCTAGATATTCTAATTAGGTACTAGTGACCGTATACACGAAGTGTCAACCAATAAGAGACTTACTTAAATACTACGGTGCTCTAGCAACACAATCTCTCATTCAAGATTTTCACCCCTCATGTTTGTCTCCTCATACATTTAGGTCTAGATTAGAAAAAAAAATTACATTTCTAATCATCCTAGATTGAATCATCGTGTTCGTGTAAGTGGTTTAAATATAAGTTAATGTTTAAACCCTGCGTTATCTTTTGCTGTGCTCTACTTGAATTAGGATATGATTCCATGGTTTAAATAAAAGGAAAAATGGGTAACATGTCATATAAAAATTGGATTGCAATTATCATTATAGTTTACCGCATCGTTAATGCGACGGGAAAATAATGGAGGACTCCCTTTGGAACATAAAATTCAATCTGGTGACAGACTTGTAAAAAAAGAAGAAGAAAAAAGTGTATGTACTACCATGTATGGATTATAATTTAGTGTACATCGTATTTCTGTATGCAAAAACGTGTTCAATTTTTAAGGGTCTAGATGTCATTGTGGGCAGATACGACTAATATAATAAGAAACATGTACTAGAATTATGGTACTGCGTAATGTACTGTAGCGCTTAAAACTTAGACGCTTTCATCTTAATCTAGATCGAAGCGTATTATCTAAAACATCTAAAAAAAAAAAAAAAAGAAATACGGCATCATTTCCTTAACTGCTATATTATAACGAGCGTCCGGGATCCTTAGACCGATGGACTTTCCTCAAACTTGCTGTCCTCAACTTCGATATTACCACTAGGTCTCCCTATTGTCAATACTGCTGCCAGCTAAACCTGCCATACCGGCGCAGCAAGAGGACCAAGGCGATGGGCCAGATGAATTGTCAAACCGAGGAGACCACGCTTCAATGACCGATATTGGCTCTGGGACAGCCATGCCCTGGAAGCCCCTAGGCCTAGGGTTTTAAAGGCAGCATCTACACAGTATGCTCGAAAACTGGTTATTTGCCATGTTTATCAAATCGTCCACATAGCGCTCAATGAATTTCCATGTACGACGCACCATACCACAGCCTTGAACACTCTTTAGAACGGTTTGACGGGGGTTTTGCAGTGACGAAAGTAGATGTAGTAAAAAGACGTTTTATCTTCCTAAGCTCGATTAGTACGGAAGAAAGAAAATTATCGTTTCAGCTCTTTTCTATCTCTGGGGAAAACATAACGAAACAACAACTGTAACCACACTATAGCTCTGGAATTCACCTGATGCAACACGACTTGATTTCCAATCATCGCTTATTCCAAGCAGTCACCGTATCTTTGATTTTCTTTTATCCTCCATTCTCTTTATGGGTTCACATTGCCATAATGCTACCTCACCTCACATCACCTCAGTTTCCGGACCTTAACGATCGTAGAGGAGACATGTGGGGGCCGATCTTCCTGTCAGCTTCTGCCATTCGGCTCCATCTTCAGCCTTCCTGGTGAGGAACGGGCTGTCCAGCTAGGTCCGCTCTTTTATTTTGTCCATCTAGGTCTTCGTTTGTCTTCATCTTTTCTTGTTTCATTCGAGTGTAGCCTGGAGGACAGTTTTTGGCCATTGTGTTGAGTTGTGTCACATGACCGGACCATCTTAATTTCCCTTTTCTGATGGTGGTAAGGAGAGGTTCTTGTGGACCAGCTAATGCTGTCATTTGGTCTTGGACATACTCACTTGTTTTCCAATCTTTCCAGGAGATGCCCAGGATTTTTCAAAGACATGTGAATTCAAATGCCTGCATACTCCTTGTGGGCTCAGCGGTCAATGTCAAGCTTTCACACCCATACAGGACTCTGAACTGGATAAGGGATTTGTAGAGCTTGAGTTTTGTTGGAAAGTGCATATCTTTGTTCTTCCATATTTGGTTTAGTTTGGTCATTGATGCTGTTGATATGGCTATTCTTGTTCGTATTTCCGCCATCGATTTTCCATCTTTAGTCAAGGTGGCACCAAGATATTTAAAAATGTTGACCTCTTCAAGCTGTTGTCCATTTATATAAATTTTTGCAGTGGTTACTGAATTACCGCTGATGAGGATTTTTCTTTTCTCTGTGCTCACTTCCATGCCGTAAGATTTTGCATTTTTCGCCAGTCTGTTGGTTAAATCATGGAGGTACCTACCAATGGTGATACATTCTTGAAGCAATTCTGCGGAACACAGACTTAGGCAATATCGACATTGAGTGAAGAATTACTAACTGCTTACTGTGAGTTAGGCAAGATCAACCGTGAAGCCCAAATTGTCTAAGTATAATGTTTACATAGGCATTATTAGAATTATGTGATAAAAAAAAAATGGCACGAATATTTTTAATACTATTTTTATCAGGTGATGAATAATGAAGATGACTATCTAAAAATAGGTTTAATCTATTTTTTGCCTAAGTCGGACTTAGGCAATATATGCAGCTCCATGACGATATTCAGCTTTCTTACTAAAAACTAGTTTTCATGGATCATTTTTTTACGTTCTCCCTGACAATGCTAACTAGTGTTGTTGTTTGGTAAATTTCGGACCAATTATCTGGAATTGGTTCGAGATTTGGAGGAAGCCGGATCGTTCGAAATTTTCAAAAGAAAGTGGAAGACTTACTTATTGTGGGTACTTATTATTATTATTATTATTATTATTATTATTATTATTATTATTATTATTATTATTATTATTATTATATTATTATCATTATTATCATCATCATTATTATTATTATTATTATTATTATTATTATTATTATTATCGTTGTTTTGTTATTTTACTGCTGAATGTAGCGTATTTATACTCGCATGGCGTTTTACAACGATTCGCTTACCACCCGGCGGCCGCCTTGTCAATCTCATTCGATTCAAAATTAGGGCGAGCCTCACTAATCAGGGCAGGTGTTCCGCCTTGCTAGCCCAACTTTGAATAAATAAAGTGTGGGCAAATCGGGAAATTTTTTTTGCTATCATCATAAAAAATTTCAACACAGTCCAGAGGGCGTGCATATTTAGTGAGAGTTGAGGGGACCACACACACAGACACATACACACACTCACTCACACACACTCACACACACACTCACCCACTCACACACACTCACACACATACTCACACACACACACTCACACACACACTCACTCACACACATACACACTGTAATGGAGTGCAAATGGTGCATGGTGTTTCAGAGCGACAAGTTCTACGACGTAGAGCAGCTGCTGCCCGTGTCCAAAGTCATGACGGAGTACGTGGCTATCTACATCGACCTGCACGGGGAGAACTGGCAGACGGTCAACCGGTACCGCACAGTGCCTGTTAAAGACGACACCTTTGTCCAGGTGGGTAGGGGTTGGAATCTAGGGGTTGTGGCCAGGGGCGGGGGAGGATCACTTTGTTATTTTTTATTTCATTTACATATTTGTTTATCCAAGAATGGAAATTTGTCTTTTTGGATTTTAACTGCAAACCGAGTGTTAGCCGCAGAGTAAAGCATCGCCGCAAATGGAGGCAATTAGAGTAAATAACCTTGCCAAAGGGTTAAACGCCAATGAACGGTGGTTTCTGGAGCCTACCATGCAAGCGGTCACCCTTCTTAACAGTGACCATGGTTTCAACACTGCTTGACTCAACTCATTGACGAGTTGTGCTCACCGTTGAGCCTCCGACGGCAGTCACGGTTGGTGTAAGTGTAGGGTTGGTGGTAAGGGGTGGGTTGTTTTGTTTTGTTTGTTTTTTTTGTTGGGGTTTTTTGTTTTTTTTGTTTTTTTTTGTTTTTTTTTTGGGGGGGGGGTTTGCTGTTTTTTTTTTTTTTGTTTTTTTTTTTGTTTTTTTTTTTTCGGCATTTTTGGGTTTGTTTGTTTTTTAGCAGAACGGTGTTGGGTATTTGGTGTGGAATGGGTGCGGGTGTTGGTGTGGCGTACGGGATGGGTGTTGGTGTGTGGAATAAGGTGGGTGTTGGTGTAGAATAAGGTGGGTGTTGGTGTGTGAAAGGGGGTGGGTGTTGGTGTGTGAACGGGGGTGGGTGTTGGTATGGGAAGGG
>JBCHJU010157615.1:0-16179 GCA_039654505.1 Plocamopherus imperialis | reverse complement strand
TATATATATGCCTTTAGCTTAAGTTCCTGTGAAAGCTATGGATTGCTGGTACTCCCATCTAATTGTTACCTTGGATGAGCAGAAATAATGAAGGTTGAGATCTAAGCCTTACATCCAGTGTATTTTTATTTGTTTAGATAGATCTTGACATTTAATGAATGTGTATGCTGACAATTTCAATGTTTTAGGGTTTGTTTTGTTTTGTTCTGTTTGTATTGTTTTGGTGGCTTTGGGCTTTTTTTTTAAATATCTTCTTTATTGTTGTTTGAGATAGACAAATCCATATTAAAATTAGCTTTTTCATTCCCGAATGGTATTGTTTGAGAAGCTGCATGCTTGGTTGTTTCCTTTGAATATTATTTTAATAGAAAAGTTATCAAAATGTTATCAGGACCCATGCCAGATTCCGTAAATCCACATAAACCTTTAAATGCTTTTTTTTGTTTGTTTGTTTGAATTATTACTGTTAAAACATATTTGCGTTCCTGCTGTGTGTGCTTTACATATAAGTAACTTTTTATCTGATTGCCTGGAAGTTTAGTTTCACGCTGCATTTTCTTGGTCACAAAGTTTGAAAATGATACGTGTAATGGGTGATGATGATAAGATCAACTGGCTTGATTACTGAGAACAGTCATTAAAGAAAAGCACTGAGTGAAGAAAATAAAAAAAAAAACAAAAAACAAAAAACAAACGAAAGGAAAAAAACCCAAACCAACTGTACATTGAGGCAATTGTTTCTTGGCTGTGCAAATCATGTACAACACTCTCACAGCTGTCTGCAACCTTTATAAAGTTTTCATTGAAGTCTTCTTTCTCAACTATTTATTATCTTAAAAGGTCTGGTCCTTTACTTTAAAACTTATTTACCTTGAGCATTCGTTTAAAAAATTCAGTCTTCAAATGATATGTAAGTACAGAAGAATACAGAAGTTACCACGTTTTTTAAACAGTCGTCTTGAAGCAGCAAAAACGTTCAGTAAGGTGAAACCTCCAGTAAGTCAAAATGACTGAACTAGAGGGCGATAGTCCATGGTTGGACAATGATCACACCATCAAAAGGGGTGTTAGTGTTTCATGAAAAGAGGGAGTTACCTTCCAATATCAAATTATCCTGTGAAGAAAACAAAGCAGTGGGACTCCTAGGAAAATGAAACAGACCAATCAGATGGATGGCCGTAATGTTACACTCTTGGTCCAACATACGACTGATGAAGACCGATTGGTTGAGGGGGTTGTCAATCACGCTCTTGGATGAGACAGGATTGGCCAACTATCACATCATACTATAGGTCTCTGAAGTGTGTTGCATGCTTGAGATCCTGAAGCTGCATTTTACACCTTGGCTCTGTATTCACACCTGGACCTGGACCCGGACCCGCTGATAAACCCTTTGCCAAGACCCCCTCTCCCAAAGCTAAACACCCCGGAGTACAAAAGCCCATTCATGCGCAAAGTTAGATTCTTTGTGGCCCTGAATATATTTGAAGGTTGACGGTCAAACCGTTTTTACCGAATCTAAAGGTCCATCCACCCGAAACTTATTTTTGCAGCGTCTAATTAGAGGAGGTGATTTTGATTTTTTTTTTTAATCATCGGTCATCTCATGAAGTGCCGTATCTGCAAAATTGCCATTTTACGCTAGACAGGTTCAAAGTTTTGGCCATCTTTGTTTTTGCTCAATACGCTGCAGCAAGACTATCTCACAATTGGAATACTAATGGAGACATGGCTTTGGTGTTTTGAGTGAATGTAGACCTGAGCATGCCGAACAACTCAAATACTCAGTTATAAATAACTCAATATTGACAAAATTTCAGATATGACACTTTGTGAGATGACCGACGAAACGTTTCACTGAAAAAAAAATACAACCCGTCAACGAAGAGGAAATGTCCAATTAGGCTGGAACTACTGTTGTTAAAAATCAATTAGAATTTATTAGAATCAATTAGAATTTATTAGAATCAATTAGAATTTACCCTCTTTGTATGAATGTCAGCTGATGTGTCACATTCCTTTTGGCTGCTCCTCTAATCATAAGAACTAACAAAAACTTGCAGCTCTTAAGTTTCTCCACATTGTTTATATTTAACTTGATCTTTCAACACCACACTTTACTCCATTATCAAATCGCTGGAATAAAATGATGGTGAGAATTTTTTAAAATGTATATTTGTTACCCTCAATGTGAATAATTGCCTAATGTATAAATTTAGTGATTTTGTGCGCCAATGTGAATAAGATCGCCTGATGTTAATAATTGGCATTAGGTACAGGCTTTTCAGTCCCAAATTTAACTTGTGATGAAGGTATCACTATCAGGACAGGAAAAACAGTATGACTTGTATTTATGTGAATATAGGCCCATATAATATAGTATTTGAGACTAAACAGTCTATTTAATTTTACAATTACATGTCAACCTACATAATTTTCAAGGTATAGTGAGCAATTCATAAAGGAACATCTATTTCTTCTAAATGATCAAGTGTGAAATGTTATTATGAATAGGAAAAAAAATGTCAGCCAGTGAACATTTTAAACTGGCAATTCGAATGGTTGATCAGGGAGCAAAAAGCCTCTTCAGAAATTGTTGCATGCTCTGCCCGGGTGACAGGGAGAGTTGCATTTAAGTTTTTTTCTTGTGGCAGCTAAATAGCCCTGATGAACAGTGCGTCTTATTTTGATACTTGACAAACTCATGTCCTCCAGTAGCCAGTGTATGTGTTTGTCTGTGGAAGAATGGTTTGTATTTTTATACTTTTAGGTCTGATCTTTGCATTATTTAGAACATGATGTGATGCTAAAATTCTATTGGCCAGACCAAGCATTATTTTCAATATATTTGCTTATGTGCCCATATATATTGACTGAATAGACTTGAATAGAAATGAATTTGCTGTTGCAGTTCTCAGTGTGAGACAACCATCAAGAACGTCATCTATATGTTAAACAACCTGTTCTTTAGGACTTAAATAATCTGTTGTGTACTTTTATGTAAGAACTCCCTCATTGCAACCTACAATATACTGCCTATCTTGGTCTTCTTTCAAGTTGACCACTAGAAGGTTTTTTTGGGTCAGTCGAGCCGCGATCAAAGTCTTTAATTCTCAGTGTTGCACATTGACCAACTTTTGATGGTTGAACTAGTTGCCATCCGAAATGCCGCCTTCAATTGTCCTGCTTCAACTGCATCACAGATTTCCTGGAAAAACCCAAATCTGTGTCTCTCTCCATCTCTCTTGTGTCACTGCTTTTACTTCACCCCCTACCGAATGCAATTATAGAGTTGTCTTACAAGGCTTGAATTTGTTTTCACTAAAACAACCACAGTTTTTCACTCTATTCACATCAAGCAAAATCTGCTTGCCCATTCTGAGTCTTGGCTAATGTGGAATTGTGCAGGCATTTTGCCCAATTTAAACATTAGGCAAAATGTGTGCGTAATGTACGCATGAGACAATTTCTGCTGCCTATTGTACACATTAGGCAATTATTCACATTGAGCGTAACAGGATTCGCTTTGATTTATCATTTCTGAGTGTAGAATTGTCATTTGCAATGTGTGAGAGGGCTATTGAAGGGCAGAAAGAATCATTGACCAATCTTGAAACCTATTTTAAATTCAATTTCTTGTTTTGATTTCTTAAAGAAATCCAGCGAGATTTTCATGCTGTTCATGCTGACATGCTGCGGCACCCAGCTGCCCCCAACGCCCCTGTGTCGCACCCAATCTCTGTTCAACCAACAGGCCTGCCTCACTTTGTACCCGGACTAACTGGCAATCATGTCACAACGGTCATGACATTCAATAAGGACCAGGTGATTAACTTTTTTACTCGCAGTATCAAACTTTTGAATTTGTATTCATTTCTATGCTTTTCCCTACTCTTTAGAGGGTAAAAGTCACCAGTGATACGAAACTGAGGTTTTAAGTATATATATATCATGTTTCACGAAAAGGGGTTTGGAAGTTCCCATTCCCTGGAAAAAATCACTTGCAAACTTTGACACTCAAATGCATATCAAATTAAAGGTCTTGAAGCCATGTTCAAGAAAATACAGGTTATTGAGATAGTACAGCCTCAATAAACCTGAAAATCAACATTGAATTTAACCGTCAGGAGAATTATCTAAATGTCTTGTTTTCTTTTTTCTCTCCAGCTGTCTCAGATTTTTAATCTAGCCCACAATTATAAAATGGCGGTTGCGAAAGATCGACCCCTGGATCACATCTTAAGGGTAATGGATATGAAACCTACTTGCGATATATAAGAGAGTATTTTAAGTGCTGCTTGATTATGAAATGGCAATAATAATGCTTAACTGTGGGATTGTGGTTTTTAAAGTCACCACATTTCATTATGATTCGTTTCTCTTTGGGGTTTTTTCATCTGATCTTTTGCAATTTTTCTTCCATTTCGTCATGGGTAAAAAGTAAAGTTTAGTCCTGTGTCTGATTCAGATGTTGGGGACACTCATCCTGCACCTTCGACATTGTGTGGTAGGGTGGCGAGTTCCTTTCCACTTCGCTTCACTTTCGCTGTCTAAAGAGCTTAAGTTTCCCATTACTGCTGGGTAGTGACATTTAAATTGAATTTATGTTTAAATGTCTTATTTTTGTCACTTCCTTGTATTTAGACATTTTTTTTTGTTCCTCTCTACTAAAAGGGAAGAGTGTTGGCTTCAATGTTTTTTGAAGCTTCGACTAGAACAAGCTGTTCTTTTACTGCTGCCATGCAGAGACTTGGAGGAACAGTCATTAATTTCAATGAATCAACATCCTCTACAAAGAAAGGAGAAACTTTGGAAGGTAATTCTAATTTTAAAATCTTTTCTTCTCTCTTCAAAAGCTCAACATTTGTATATCAATCAAGTCTTAAAATAATAATGTATGCTTTACTTTCTTGGAGATCTAGATTGGTGTACAAAACTGCCTTCTTTGTCTAAGATTTACAGTCGAGCTGCAATATCTTCCAAAAGCTCTGTAAATAAACATTCCTACCTCTCCATCTAAAAGAATTTTCAAAACAACACTAATAAAAAAAAAAGGATAAAAAAAAGGACTACTTTTTAAGGGAATCTTTTATAAAAGTATGAAGAAGAACATTAAGTATTGGTTCATAATAATGTTTTTACAATGTCATAACCATGTATGTAAAGTTTCGGATAGAAATTTTTTTTTAGCAAGTGTCCTAATAAATCAAAAATAAAAATTGCTTTAGAATCAAAGAGCATTTCTGAAGTTCGAGAGTGAGTTTGTTGTCCTACACACATTGTCCTAAGCATTCAATTAGTAACTACACAAATTACCTTAAAAATTAAAAACCGTTAAAATAAAAATAAAGATAAAAACAAGAAAAAGGAAAGTGAAAATATTGAGACAATATTTGATACGTCGCATAGATCCCCCTCAATGCTTATTATATACGAATATCATTCATTGCCTCCAAATATCCTAGACACTGTTTCAATGATGGCTGGTTATGCTGATGTGGTTGTCATTCGTCATTCCCGTCCCGGGGCTGTTCAGGTGAGACAAGTGTTTTAAGTATTTAAATAAGAAACATATTTTCAAGATATCTTAATTTGAATGCTTCTAACCCAAGGTCTGAAAAAAAAATTCTGTAGTCTTAGTGTAGTCGTTTTTCTTTCTTCCATCCCCTCACTATGTTGAGCTCCACCCCACCCCAACCCCAAATACTTTAAACTACTACTTACTACTTTCTTAATCTCTCAAATTTATTTTAATCTCTAAGGCTGCTGCCAAAAGTTGTCGCAAGCCCGTTGTGAATGCTGGTGATGGAATAGGAGAACATCCCACTCAGGCCTTACTGGATGTCTTTACGATTCGTGAAGAAATTGGTACTGTCAATGGGCTAACAGTAAGTTGATTTTTTTTTTAGTTTATGAAAAAAATGGAAAGCAAAGTGTTTGACAATAAACTTTTCTTTCAGATCGCTGCTTTGCACAAAGTAAGCTTTATCAATCAAATAATCAGTCAATCTATCCAGTCTTTGTTTAATTAACTGTGTGGTAAGTCTTAAAAGATATTAAAAAGACCTGTACATATTAAAAATTGAATGCTTGATTTTACTACTTATTTTAATAGGTTCCAGAACTTTCTCACAAGAAATTTGCCCTGAAAAAAGTTTTGATCGGGGTATTTGTTAAGAGTTTTGAATCTACAAAGTGCTTTCTCTTTCGAATTATTTACATATTGGTTTCTGTTTGTCATTTAAGATAACTCTTGTGGGAGACCTGAAGAATGGCCGCACTGTACATTCACTGGCCAAGTTGCTTACTTTGTACCGCGTCAATTTACAGTACGTGGCGGCTCCAGGCCTTGAGATGCCACAAGAAATTTATGACCTCGTTGCTTCCAGAGGAATTAGTCAGGTGAGGGAAAAGAATTTATGAGATTTCTACCAAAGCACCACGCGTGAAGGAAGTAGGAAAAGTAGGCTGGGAAGCTTTGGACTTGTCTAGTGGATGAAATGTCATGAATTCTTTTTGTTTAAAAAATTTGAAGGAATACGAGAACTAACACCTAGCCTACATGTAATGCCAGGCTTCATTGACTAGGTGAAAACAAGCTCGAAACTCAAGCTCGGCTGTTGGGAATGAAAACAATTTTTTGCGCTTGTGCGCGGAAAGGAAGTTGCTTGTTTCTACATAAATATAATACACATTAGGCTAAATGCCAAAACAGTACACCTAATTATGTTTACAGTAGAGAATGGGACGTTTGACGTAACGATAACAAGGGTGGATGCCACAATATAAGACTCAACCTTTAATCTCAGCATTGAGCAAATGTTACCAGTAATAAAAAACTTTGAGGATCATTATGGCAGAACAAAGCTAAATTTAATGTGGATGAAAAGATAATGACAAAACTATGCCTTCCCTTTATACCATAAAGCTGATCTCTTAGGGTGCAGTGTAGGCTACCATGCTGTTGGTGTTTTTACATAGAAAAAATTCCATTTCCATCTGGAAGGAGGAATGTTTTTAAGGAGTGAGCCCTTTTATTATGCGGTTTGCTATCCGTAATAAGGAACAGTATGATGTAATGATAGGCCTGCAAATATGGTCGACCTCGATGATGACAATGACAGCATGCACAGTGCAATACTATAGAAGGGTCCTTGACCTGGCATATTCCTTAAACAACTCGAGCTAAGAATGGTGTGGCCCAGTGCTACCGGTCTGCACTGGTGCAACCACACCACACAGGCTAGTAAGCCAATATATGGTCATGGGCAAGATTTGACTTTTTGACAGTGTCACTTGTCAAACTAGATGTCGTTTAAAAACAAATTTTCCGAAATATATGGTGATCATGAGGTTGACCCTATTCAGTGTCAAGTTCTTTTAGAATCATAGATCTTTCTCAAAATGAAATAGTAATGGGTTCTATGACCCTTGGTTTAAATATGAAAATTAAATTCTTTTGATAAAAAAGACTGCTTCATTTTAAAGTGTTTAACCCCTTGATTCTTTGATTGTTTTGCTTTCTGTGTATTAATTTATTATCTTTGTTTATATCCTTTTACATTTCTTTAATCAAGATGAGCTTTTCTTCTTTGGGCGAAGCTCTTCCAGACACGGATGTTGTTTACATGACTCGCATTCAGAGAGAGAGAATTGAAAGTGAGGAATTGTATAAAGAGGTATGAAAACAGTAGGCACTCTATATTGATGACAATTTCCTGCCTGTTATTTCAACACAAGAGTAAAATATATCCTGAGCCTTAATCAACTTTAACTTTAAAGGAGAAAGCAAGAGAAAAAATTTCGCTCAGGAATGAAAAATAACTAGCTCATTTGATGTTACCTCTTATGTAGTGTATACTGGTACAGTAGAACACTGTTAAACCAAAATTTTGTGGACTGAAGAAATCATTTTGGTTAAAGTCTATACATATTTTAGTGTATCCATTTCTAAGCGGAAGTAACAAGAATGTTAGCACACTCACTCTCTTTTCCTCCATCATGTATCTTATCTCATTGTGATTGTGACATAGACTAGGTTAGACTGTGTGTGTATGTATGTGTGCGCACATGTCTGTTTTTAGGGAATGGATTGGGGAAACGTATCAACTGTTTTCTGGCTGTCCCTTTTTCTATAAGTTCAAATCACGTTAAATGTTATAATATTTGGGTTTTTCATTTAGCCATGTTGCAGGTGAAATTCATTTTGGTTTAACGTAAGCAGCATAACAAAGACATATAGAGAGAATAAACAGGACTTTTGTCCATTTTGGTTCAGGGCTATTTTTTGGTATATGAGTATTTGGTTCATGTGTGTTCTACTGAATAATGAATATTATTCATGTTTGTAATGTTGTAATCTTGAGATCTCCTGCCTTTCAAATCATGAAAATTGTACAGTATCTCTCTTACCTACCTTTGATTGTTTCAGGCTTGTAATCAGCTTATCCTCACTCCTGAGCTCATGACCTTGGCAAAACGCAAAATGGTTGTCATGCATCCTCTTCCTCGTGTGTTTGAAATCAGGTAAATGATTTTAAATGTCATGATTACCATGGGCTTTGATTTATACTTTTTCTCATAACACATAAATGCTTCCAACTTGGTGTTATCAAGTCATATAGGTGTTTTGTCTTCTGTGTTCACTCTAATTTCATTCAACAATCGGTTTAATTAGTATTAATATATTCATTAATGCACGAGAATAATGTGGCATGTACACACACTGGTTATGATGACATAGTTAAATCCTAATTTTATATCTCTTGCATATTTTGTATCCCTTATTAATTATTACTGCCAGATGGCTGTATTGTGGCCATATGCTGGTTGTGTAAATTACGTTACATAGATCAAGTGTCTGGGTTAACCCTTACGTTGCCAACTTTGCCATACGGCGTATCTTCCGGTTGTGGCCACCATTGCCATGTTTTCCATAAGGCAAATTATGAATAAGACTCAATTACAAGGCAAATATAGCCGTGCACTTTGTTGCCATATTTCCGTAGTAGCTTCCCTTTATCGCCGACGCCCTCCTTTCGCTTCCGAAATTTTTTTTACGGTGACAAGTGCGTTTTGAATGCATTTTTCACAATTTTTCCCACCGAACCATGGAATCTGACAGTGAAGAACTTTGCAGATATGATTCAGACTTTAGTGAAGATTTTCACTGAGATGATGATTTTGAGCATAGAGCTAGATCTACATCTAGATGTAGTGTCGGCGAATGCAGTGATGAGTCGAACAACAGGAGAAACGAGTTGATAGATGGGAGCAGAGGGGATGAGAGTGGGAGGGAGCATGGCGGGGGGCATGCCAGAGAAGAAACTGGATGGAGGTGGGACGTTTTAGTTGATTTTGAGAATCATTGAGAGTAGTGATCCAAAAGAGTGGCTATTTGATTGTAGTAATGATGCAGATCTACTTGGAATAAGGAATGCGACAGAGCCAGAGGACGTCGATAAACCTGAGTGTTACTGTAAGACTCGTTTTTCTTTACCCGGCCATTGAGCTAATGTGCGATGAAACAAATAGATACGCCAACTCCCTTGCATATATCACTAAACATTTACAACCAAAGATGTTTTATAATAACAAAAGAACATTTTATCTTTTATTCCACACTGGGGGAGGCATTATTTTGTTGATTATGCAGAAACATCAATATAGGACAATATCGGGGAAATATGCATGATAATGAGCAATCCAAGATAGCCGCCAAGGTCACATGACCTTATTTGCAGATTTGACTTCAGAAATAGATAGCCCATCTACTTATGTATTTCGTCTGAAAATTTCATAAACTTTGATGCAACACTTTTATTAGAAAGGAATTTTTTTTTCTAAAGGTACATTTCAGGAAATTTTGCTTAAACTCTTGGCAATGGGGATTACATAGTGGTAAATGTAGCTTTGCAATGTAAGGGTTGAATGAATATTTGTTTACTGCATCTAATAGATGAATCTATTGACATGTGTTGAGTCAAAAAAAAAAAAAAAAATTATCAAGGGGCTGATTCTGTGCAATGGTTATTTTAAGTGCCTTAGTAAACGTGAAACTCAAGAGAACGTGATGTTACTACACGTGATGTTCTGTTTTCTTTACAATAAAATTTATATAATTTGAAAGGGGATGTTCCGGTCTTCTTGCCAATCTTCATATGAATATTGAAGAATTATATTTCAATGCAATTATGCAATGTTTAAAACTACATTAGATTTAAACAGCAAAAAGCCATCATACTACGAGCCCATCGCTCAGGTTGCCTGACCCCGCAGCGGCTGTGAGCCATTCACCCAGACGGGCTAAGCTACAGACTTTGAGACTCGGATGATTATTAGTGAGACATTCAAAAGTTGCAGGCTTGTTTGATTATACACAGTAACACATGAGGATATGGCGCTAGTGCTTAGTGAAAGTTTACTGACAATTTGGTTTAATTCCTTTGGGGACTAGGTAGGTTATAAGAGGCTTGAAGACAGCAGTATGTGTATCATGAAAATATTTATCAATCCACAGCACAAGTATTGACACAGACCCTCGAGCAGCATACTTCAGGCAGGCAGAAAATGGAATGTATGTAAGAATGGCCCTTATCGCCTTGGTTCTTGGCAAATGCTAATTCCTCTTCACATCTGCCCATATTGGTAATAGTTTCTCAACTATTTGTTATTTGCTGTCATGCTGAAATCATGTGATGGAATTAGTTAATCTCATTCTTAAATTCTGTATTTGAGCCACCACCATCCTTTCCCCCCCATCTTTTAGTGAATGTATCATTGCTCAGTCAACAACACTGCTCACTTTAGTTGTATTTAGTTGTTGGGTTTGTTTTTTGTTTTTTTAACTATTAAAAATGAAAAATTCTTAGTATACCTGTTTATGTAAAAGCATTCAAGTTTTGCCCTTTAATTACCTTATGTAAGTTAATGTAGGATGCACACCATTGGACTGAGGAGCCGTTACTTCAATGTGGGGCTTGCATTTTATCCACACCTTACCAAATGCTGTCAATAAGGTCCGTTTCCCTGGAGATTAATTTCATTCATGGAAACAACTGTAATATAATGTAGCAACTTAAACGTTAAAGAAGAGACAAGGAAAAACACATCCGGGCAGTTCTGGTTGTAAATACTACACAAAAATGGTGTACAACTGCACAAGACAACGTTATCATAAAGGGCTCTACTGCACAAGACAACGTTATTATATATGGCTCCATTGTAAAGAGTGGAATTTCAATTTACAGGCCATAAACATCTGTATCAATATTATTTTCTGCTTCTGTTGTTGTTATCGTTTCAGCAGCTCTTGGGCTTTTGCCCTTTGGCCTTGTGTCATGAAGATAAATTGGCAAGTCTTTTTTAGTTGTTCACTGTTGGTGTAGAGTGTGTTCTCAATGGAGGGAGTAGTGAGGAGGAAGCAGAGCCGTAAATCTGATAGTTTTGGTCAGGCGAGCAGGATGTGTGTTATTGTTTCGTATGTACTTCTATCTTTTCTGAAAAAAATGTATGCATTTTAGATCTATGTGCGTTACATAGGCTTGAGACCAATATTTTTGTGAGTGTTTATCATATACCATTTGATATTGGAATCATGCTAAGAAATCCAGTGCTATGTTTGGATTCTCAATCACACCTCGATGAGGGGAGATGTATTGATATTTTAAAATATACCTTTTCCCGAACTGAAAATGAAAAATTGCATTTGATGATGAAAATACAACTAAGAATGTTGGAATGTTGAATGTTAAAATTTTTTTTTCTTAAATGGTTTTTTTTTTTTTTTTTTTTAAGTTGTTTTGTCCATTTTAAACTGAAATAGAGGAATCACTCATAAAATCGAATAAAAAAAAGATGTGTCGATTGTAAGAAAAAAATTTGATCTACACTGTATCATCTTTTATAAATGTGTTCAAAGAGCAATGAAATAAGTTCTTTTTTTACTTAATCAGATGTACTCAAATGATTGGAATAGCCAATTTGATTGTGAAATATGAAAGTTCTTTTTTTCGTTTGCTCCTATTCATATACCATAGAAACAAGTATGAGGCAAGGGGCCAGGTTATAGAACAATGAAATAGATCTGACACAAGAAATTATTATAATACAATAGAGTTATTGGCTTGGTCAGTAAGAATGCTCGTCCACTCCCAGGCGAGTCGATTCGGTGCCACTGTCAAGAGTTCAAGTGCCATTGGAACCCAATTTTTTCTGTCTTATTTTTCTATTTAAATTCTTCCCTCTGTGTTTGTGTTGTAATCATTCTCTATGGGGCCCATTGAAATTGTCTAGATCTATGTGTCAGATTTATTTCATTGTTCTATTGTAATGCCATGTAGCATTTTGCTTTTCCATAGCATGTAAAATTTACTTGAAAAACAACAAAACTTCCAACATCCCCACTGAAAATTGTTGAAATTCAAGTAGCCTACCGCTTTCATTATTACAAAGGACATTTGAAAAAAAAAAATTGATGACTGTTATTGATTTGTTGATAATTCCAAGGTGATTTATTTTGTTGATATTCTTTGTGATGTAGTTCTAAGGATTATTTTGCTTTCACTCTGATGGTATTTGTTCTCTGCAAGTACTTATGTATATATAATGTCACCTTTTCTTTAATCAGTGATCTTGATATTCTGAAATCAAGCAGCAAATTTTACAGCCTATTTATATTATGTTCTTGTCAACAGAAAAAACCCAACAAACCAGGCATTAAAAATAGACATATTATTTCTTCTGTTAAACTGTCCAAATACCTGGATTTTTTTTCGTTATTTAAGTTTGAAAAGTAAATTTATTTTGATAAAGAATCTCTCATGAAAGTCCACTTTTTTATGGGACATGACAAACAATATAATGAACTGTTCTTTGTAATTACTGTTTTTTATTATTATTCTTGAATTTTTGACCAGTTATTTTGTGTTATTCGTCTCATATTTGAAAAACACTTGAAAGGCAGTAAATATTCATTGCCAATGAGATTAAAATTAATAGAAAAATATTTCTTTTTTCATAAATATTCTCCTCATGTGAAACATGTTATATTTTGGTGATGATTTTCATATGATCACACGTCTAATGAATTTATGAATTTTGTTCATATTTTACCCTTGTTCCCCCACTTTGTTTTTTTTTTTTTTTGTTTTTTGTTTTTTTCTCAAAGCCTATCAGGCAATTCAACTTACTAGTTGTTGGAAGCTAGTTCTCTGAAATACCAAACGTATTATACTGATTGCAGTGTTCTTCAAAATTGTAGGAACAAAAATTGCATATGACTTCTAAACTGCTTGTATGAATAGCAGATTGATACAAATTATTTACTTAAGGAAGCAACAAAACTAGTCGACTCCACACAACTTGGCATTGCTTAACTTGATTTTCGGATAACTTGATCTTTTTCTTTGGAACAGACCCTCATACAATCTCTATTAAAATACAACGTTTAAGTTAAGCAATTTCCTTGCCCTGTTTATACAAGTCATGTAGACAAATTCAACGGATAAGTTGATTTTTCTTCTGGACCAAGTAGTACTACCAGTCAGTAGACCTAGCTCTATGGCTGATCACAAAATTTTGTAGACCTACCCTACTATGTACTGGTAGGCCCTACTTCATGTACAGAAAAGACCGGATGTAGGCTAAATGAAGGCTTAGCCCTAGGCTTAGTCTGCAATAGTCTTCTAAGAGAGCGAGAGAGAGGGGGGAGGAGGGGGTTGGATTGGTGACGACATTATAACTGTGTAGAATCATCATACATGGACGTGTACCAAACGACACCAACCAGCTGGCCTAGAAATATAAATAAAAATTAAATATGTTTTGCCTGGATCAGACTCAGCCTACGCCAGAGATGTCTCCGCCTATGCTTCGGTTTCACATGCCATGCTTCGTGGAAAAACAAAAAGCAAAGCTAAAACAAAACTAAAATGTGTGTTCTTCATCATAACTGAGACAGCATCACACACTTTGGCTTCATGTAGGCCTAGCTATTTTTTCCCTTAAAATCCCGTTCAATGCTTAACTTGAACAACGAATATCTTGATCTTTTTTCTCTCCCTCACCAACATCGAGATAAGCGGAGTTGACTGCATACAACAAAATTTAATAATAGAACTTAATACCAAACCTCAATTTATTTGAGATTGATTAGGATTTGGCCCACAGATCTTCCTTTATACAGTATTACTCGGATATATATATAACAGCACAAACGGGACTCTCGTTTTAGTGCTGTTATATTATATCCGAGTGCCATTATAACCGAGCACCGTTGTACACTGCACCTAGATGTACCGAAGCCTACTGAGACAGGCGGTCAGATGGTGCGGGTAGTGGGGAAAGGGGACGGAAGAAGAGAAGGAGGGTGCCGGTAAGGTTACACGGGCCATTATCAGTGTGATAACTGCACGCAACACACTTGACAGACTTGGGGAGCATTTTTGTTGGCTTCTGAGCGCGGAACTAACAATTTTTAATTGTTAATTGCCTGTATTGTTAACAGCTCCACGTACCTGTAGTGCCGTTATAACCGAAATAAAGCTCATGGGTGCCGTTATATCAGAATTTGTTTACTGTCGTTTAATAGAAGAAAAAACGGGGCTTGGGGAAAGTGCCGTTATATCCGGGGGTGCCGTTATAACCCATGCTGTTATATGTGGACTGCACTGTATATTTCTCCCTTTTACAGGTCTGAAGATCAAATGTTTGGTTAAAAACAAACTTTCACTCACCTATACAAATATTCAGTAATGAAATCACAAGCATTAAATTTCGTTCTTCTTCTCTGTGGGAAAAAAAAGAAACATTTTTCATCAAATATATATATACAAGCAAAATAATTCAAAACACACATGCACACACCAGCACCAAGAATATTTATTCATTATTTATACTCATCGTGAAAGATAACAATATACTTCCAGGCAGTACTAATAACATAAAAAAAAATCCAGATAAGAATGACATTAAACCTAAAACAATCATGCAAAGTAACACTAACACTAAAGTTCATGAATATAAACGTACCGCTAGACTAATTTAACTCAATTGAAAAAAATACCCTGACGTACTCAAATTACAGAATAAATTCCAAATTCAAGAAAAAGACAGCAAAGACTTAGAATGTAGAACTGAACTTAAAAATTACAACACGGATAATAATAGGGACCTACTTGAGCAACTTTTCAGAGTGTTAACAATAATACACAGTCCATTGAGTTTGTCAGCTATCTTGAAGACATAGCCACAGACACATATCACCCTGTCCCCCAGACACACACATACATGCACATACATAAGCAAACATAGGTAAGACAAAAAATGTAAACATAAATAAAAACCACGTCATGAATAGAGAAAAACAACATTTTGACTATGATTAGACCATTTCTTTCCATCTACATGTTTTATTTAATTGTCCACTTGCCAACGAGTTTTTTTTGCTTTATTTTTTGGTGTGTTGTTTTTCTCGGGGAGTGTGTGTGTGTGTGTGTGTGTGTGGGGGGGGGGGGGGGGTAGGTAGGGTTGTTTTCTTTTTTTCTTACCCTTTTTTTTTTTTTTTTTTTTTTTGAGTTTTTTGAGTTTGGTTTTTATTGGTTTGTTTTTTTTTGCTAATCTAGACTGAATGAAAGAAAGAAAATCATTTGGAATCTGGATTATGCACATTTCTATTATGTGTCACATATTATCCAACTAAAGCAGAAATGGTTCCTTTCTTAAGTAGTATGATAAGCTCCATGGTTTTGTTCATGGATTTACGTCTGTTAAACTCAAAGTACTCAAAGTCAAGCTTGAAGCAATGAGCAACCCTGATGCTAAAATGATGGTAAAAATAAATAAATAAAAATAGCCAGGTGATTGCTTTACACTGGCAAGATGACACAATTGTAATTGAGAACATGTATCTGCTCTCATAAATGTATAAGGGAAGGAAAGGTAGTATACAGGGATGAGAGAATTTAGGTGCACATTGCCCCCCTTGCAAATACTAAAGAAACAAACAAAAAGCAAAAAAACAAACAAAAATAAAACAGAACACAAAAAAACAACACCAACCCCCACCCCCTTTTCTAAACATCCACACCCCCTCCAACTTCCCTCCCCAGCAAAAAATAAAATAAAATATTATATATCCAGACACACATCCTCCCCCCCCCCCCCCCCCCCCCCCCCCCC
>JBCHJU010157504.1:0-10189 GCA_039654505.1 Plocamopherus imperialis | reverse complement strand
AAAATGGGTACAGCTTCGGCTGGGAAAGTATTCTGCAATAGACTAGCATCCTATTCAGAAAGTGATAGATCTAATCTTGCTTGAGATTTCTTTGCTATACTATTCAATACTATTTAATTCCTGATGGTGTCTGGCTACCTTCTATCATATGAATGAGAATATGAAGAATGAGATAGTGATTCCACTTTGGATATGGATAAAATGACGAAAGTGTATATTGTGAATATGGATCAGAATAAAAGTAGGTGCACTTGAAAATTCAGATGCTTCAAGTCGATATTGCAAGTTGAATAATCATATTTAGAAATACAACTATTTATTTATAAATACCTGAAATTTTTAATTTTTTTTCAGGCTTTTAAATGTAAGTAGTGTAATTGAAATAGCAGTTTGATCGATCAAATTTTCCCCTTTTTCCACCAGCCACCTTTAGAAAACTAGTTATCAAATATTTGTAATGTGCATAGCTGAGAGTGCTAACAAAATAAATTTTATTTAGTTGTCAATGAATGCACCTTTGTGCTGCCTCTCATTCTCAAATATTGCAATAACTAAAATAGAAACTTTCATGGACAATACACTATTTAAATATCAAATGTTTACCAGTCACAACTGAAAGTAATTGATTTGTAAGATTTATCCTCCTTTTAGCTTGGACATAAGTTTGTTGGGAAGAGGCCTATCAAACTTCCCAAGCCAGTCAGTGTTGAAATGGCTGACTGTATGAATCTCTGAAATGAATATTTTATTTTTGTGCCCATTGAGAGAAGTGCTGCTTGAGGATTCATTTTATAAGTAATAAAGGGTATCTCCTCCAATTTTTTTTTAATGCACAGGGTGATTTGACCTACTGCACTGTGTTAATTACAAAGTTGTTTTTTGTAGAGAATTTAATAACGAGTCGATGTACCTAATCCCAATCAATCAGTCTTTCTAAATGGAAGTTAGATCAATTTTTTGTGAAGCATGATTATTTCAATTGTCTCCTCTGCTGATGTCAATATGCTGCACTATTTTGGTCATATCTTCCATTTCACTGGTTTGATTTTCATGAAATAATGTATATAATGCTCAGGAGAATTCCGTTTTATTAGCAGAAACCGTTTTTTACACACATGAGTCACCATACTTCGCTGTGCATTTTTTTTTTTTTTTTTTGGTTAAACCCTGGATTCCTTTAATTGTTGTTTTTCTTTTACTTTCATCATCATCAAGTAGCTTGTCCCCCTTGGTCATCGCTTCGCACACCATTCTTTCGATTTTTCCCAAAGTTGAGCCATTCTTCTAACTTCCACTATATTCATTCCTATTCATCTACAAGAAGATGGCCAGACAAAATCAATCATTTCTAACTATAGGACATATAAAATATTCCCTTGTCACTTGATGCTGTCCCCCTTATTTTTATTTCATGAAGCTTTTTCTTATTACCATGGCTTCCTGAATTCAGTATTTAAAATCTTATTATGCCTTTCTGCTTCTAACAGGGAGGGATACTGGAAGTGCTCAAAGACGCCAGAAGGAAGAGTACGGTGTTCATTTGAAACAGCAAATGGCTGAAACTGCTCAAGCTCGTCAACTGTAAGATTCTTATCTTACAATTTGTGACAAGCAAATGTTTATTTATGATCATTTTGATTTTTGTACATAAGAGGTTCCATCGTCAAGTAACTAAATGAAAGCATATTTGGCATGTAGTATCTAGATGGCCCCTGGAACAATTTTAGCATTTATACCAAAATTTAGAACTAAATTTAGAACTCAAAAATAGTGATACAAGGATCCTTGACATTTTTGGAACCAAAGCAACACAGAGGGCTTGGCTTGTCATGATCCCCTGATAACGAACATCCAGGTGAACAACACTAGCTTCTCAGTCATTTGTTTGTAAATGGCTTGTCACTCTGCTGGAATTTCTCCGCCAATTCCATTGTAATGTCATAAAAGCAGTTCATATTTTCAGATTTCTCTCTCCTGCTGCTTCCTGTGCTTGGCTTGTCAGGTCCTCAGCTTGCTTCCTTATGTCGTTCCTTATCCTAGGCTTTACATCTATCAAATGCTTCAGTGTAGTTTGTCTGAGTCTAGGTTTTCATTGCTCATGCTCCATTGCTTATAAGGATTGTCTTCTTTCTTTGAATTCCTTAAATCCTCTTGACAGTAATCCATGGCTTATGTTGTTATGTTTTCTTTACCTACTACTTCATCACATGCACTTGTACACATTTCCTTGGCTTCTTCTAAGTATGCTTCATCTTAGAGTTTGTGCAGTTTTTTCGGAATCTGTTTGAAGAATTCATTTGATTTGATGTCTTTGCCTTTTCTTTATCTTTGAGATGCTCCACATTATATATCCATCTTGTCTTATTTGCACTCTCTGCATCTTTTCCATAGGTTTTAAGAAAGTTTAATTCTGATACAAAATGATAATTAGATGATACCTATGCTCTCTGTAGATTCTAAATTCATATAAGCACTCCAAAACTTATGCCCCTCCAAAGCCAAAATATTGATTTGTTGTTCTGGGCATTTTTTTTTTTTTTTGTTCAGTAATATGATCAATGGATCTCCAGGCAGCCTTAGGTTTGTGAAGAAGGGTACCGGAGCTTCCATTTTTGATCATGTTATCCTTTGCCTAGAAGATTTATTGATTTCCTTTCACCTTCCCTAATCCATATTTGCCCATCACTCTTTCACATCCATGATTTTCTTCTACTACCTTACTTTAAAATTGCTTGTCATGTGAGAGGATGTATGGGATTATCCTACATCATTCAAATTCCTCACTTTCATGTCGTTTGAATATTATGACATTGAGATTATCGGCATAATGTAAACCAAAATTATACAATAGTATTAACCGAATGTCTGACCTTTACAGAGAGCGTCAGGAGGGCATCTTAGTGAACAACAATGTAATTGGAGTCCCTGCAACCACAAGAGCTCCCAAGCAGAGAAGGGAGGCCCCCAAGAATTTTGACGCTATACTTGCAGGGGCTGGCCTTGAGGATGACTTGAGGTAAACCTACTTGTTATGTCAATAGTTGTGGCAGTTTGGTGGAGGTCCTTACAAAATTATTTCATGGAATTTCTTGAATGAAAATTTGTTTTCATGATAATTAATCATACAAGACATTAACTTCATTATAAATTAATTCAATTCAGAATGTATCCAATGTTGCTATTGTTGTTTTTCTTGTTTTTGTTTATGTTTTTTTATTCCAGTTAAACTTGGGATCCCAGGAGTTAGCCTTTTAGCTCAAAGTCATGTAGATAAACTTGCACCATCAAACCATTATCAAATATTAAATGCCATCTCACATTTATCAGTATCAATCTGTTTGTTTTGGAATTTTTTTAGTTTTGTGAATTGTTCTTTATTTTTTTTTAGCAAATGAAAAAAAAACTACAACAGAAAGGGCACAACTCTTAAAACCAAACCAAAACAAAAACATAATGCTAATTTTCTTTCCTCTTCAGTCCTAGATCCCTTGCTGTTCTCGGAAGACGTCAAAATACTGCTGATCGTAGACGACTCCTTGGCCTGAGTGGTGGATTCAACGGGAAGGACCCAGATCTGAGCAACAACATTCTGGACCTGGGACTCTTCCAGAGCAACAACACAAGAGCGACCTCCCTTGAGCCCCCAGCTGCCCTTGTGTACCAGCCCTCGTAAGTAACAAGCACATTGTTTGGCAGAGAGCAGATTATGGGAAGACATTTTTTTTTTTTTTGTCTTGTTGCTCTTCCTCGCAATTTTTTTTTTTTTTTTTATTGAAATGCACTCCTAGAATCTGAAAACTTTTACAACAATATACATTAGCAAGTATTCTGTATTTCATTTCATTGTTATTTTCAGTGGGTTCTGAATTATCTCTTGTAGTTTAAAAGCAACAACAGTGTGCATGTTTGTGTGTGACATTAGTAACATAGTTCCTCACCTTGTAAAGTAAATGCATCTGCATAGAAATTCCATAGAAATTCTTTCTTAGAGGCAAGATAATGTAGTTGTTTCCTGGCTAGTGAATATTATTCTTTTATCAAATATGCATTTTTATTGAATAATGTATATTTCTTTTGAAGGAGAAAGCTTTTATACATACATTGCAAGATATTTTGTGCAAAAATTTTCTTTGTACCTACTGTCCCAAACTTTGTGAAACTTGAACAAATGCAAATATTGTGTAAAAGTATTAAAGATAGGCCAACAATTTTGTTTTTTATGATTAATTCATGTCGATTAATTGTAAAAAAAAAAAAAAATCATGACAAAAAAGACATCTGTGAACAAGTTAGGGGGATTAAAAGATCATGATGACAACCATCATATGTATATATGAGGCAAAGAGTTGTTCATCACTGCTTGAAATTGCTCAGGGGCTACTTCTCTATGACGATGCTTTACATTTCACTTCAATGCACAAAGTTTGGCCTAGGTGTAAGTCAAGGCAGTTTAAGTGAGGGCGTTAGGATGCTCAGGCCTGACATATTTTTCTGCTGATGACTTTGACTTCATATTTGTCCTGTGACTTAAGGACCCCATGCATGAAAATTTTAGAGTTAGCAAACCCATTGATATAAATGTGGGCTACACCAGAGAATCATACTCTGTGAAGAGAAGAATTGCTTTTGTCCTGATACCTTAAAAACCATGGATTTATTTTGACGTTTTCTGCAGTGTATTTGTCTGACATGCCTTGGTGCAGTGAAATGTGATGCACTTTTATAGTAATCACAATGCAATATTCAGCAAACAGGTGGTATTGAATAGTGTTGATCAGAGCTCTGACCAAAACCTGATTTTTTTTCAATGTTTCACATGAGCGATTGACAACCTTAATGTTCTCAGGATTTCGAGCCTTATGGTTGATTGCTGATCCCATTTTTTTCGTCTAGGGACGGACTCCCTCTCATTTAAAAATCAGCATATCGCCTGAGAATTGTTTTGTTTGACAGCAGAATAGTTTGTCTGTATTTTGGATTGACCCCATACTCTCATAAAACAAGGCCCACTTCTGCTTTGAAGATTTAGTTTCAATACATTTCTGAACGAAAAATGCATGTTGGAGTGGCTCACGGCATTGTCGATAAAAGAAATATGCTCTAACAAAAATGTGTATTTGTGTACCTGCCATGACTAAATTTCATTCCTATTTCATGGATTGAATCACAACTTTTCAAGTTATTTGCATTGTTTTGAGTTTCATTGAGTTTGGGACACCCTATATTACATTCTACAGTGCTTAAAATTCATTTGTCTAAAAGCAACAAATCTTAGTTGATTTATCGAAGAATCTTCTTCTGCTTGTTGTAGAAATGCTTCATGGTACATATCATTTAGAAGACTTTGATGCTATAGTATCAAAGACTGCAGTTGGGCTTGCATGAGTAGAACAGAACGCTTTTCTTAGGGAATAAAATATGTTCTTAAAAACTGATATTATCTTTAATGATGTAGTTTTGTGGTAGTTTATGCCCTCTCTCCTATTTTGATGAACATATTTCTTTTGTCTATAAATGGGATTTAAAACATTTTTTTCTTAAAAATTAAATGGTCAAATGTATGATTTATATGAAACTTTATTGATGACATGTGTAGCTTTATGTTCAGTCACTTTTACTAATGTGCATTTTCTGCTAAGGATAATTACTATTTTGACAATGATGACATGAATAATTATGAAACTCTCTTAAAAGGGGAAACTTTTTTTTTTCAATGTTGCTTTCCGATACAAATTCTGTGATATTAAGATTTTTCTGTGTTCTCTTATTTCAATGAAGCATTGTTGATTTTATATGAATTTTTACCCGAATACTTTATTTGATGACTATTTATATTAATATTGAAGCTCTCACTTATTATTCTGATAAATTCTATTGACAATGTCATTCTTAGAATATTAACACTCTTCTGTAGTCAAAGTTGTTATAAATTGAATAGTATTGCTTTACAAAACAAGGATAAACATATAACTGAAAACCTTATAAAACATCTTTTAGATGACAACATTCACTCACGTTTGTTTATCAAATTGGAATATTGATTGTGCACAACAGGAAAGAGAAACTTTCACACTTTTAGACAACTCTACTAAAAAGAGGAAATTCCTGATATTTTCATTTGTTGCATAAAAACCCCCAAAACACTAAAAACAAAAAAATAGCATTAAGTCTAAAAAGAAGCAATCTAATAGTTTAACAATATATTTTTTGAACAAGGGAAATGTGTCCCTTTCAAGAAAGCACTGACCATGATTTTATAGCGATAACTCAGTTAAAATTATTTCCAATCCTATCAAACCTCTATTTGTTTGCCTCATCTCAAATTTCCAAGATTTGTTTTCTTGTGTCTGGTTTTCATTAGTCTCTGTTTACCCGTATTCTTCAAAATCTTTTGGATATCTTGCTTTATATTTTTCAATTTGAGATTATTGAGAAAAGACAGATGTTTATGGCTGTTTCAACAAAAAAGAAAAGGAAAGAAAAAAGATGGAAAAGACTAACCCAGTCCTGTACCACTCAGTGTTCTGAAACATTTTGCCTTCATAACAATTTGATCTCAAAGTTGTAATAGCTTTTGATATTGTTTGATGAAACACATTTTGATCTTACGGACATTCATAGCATTCTTTCCTAGAATTGATGCATCCATGTCATTCTTTAGATCTTGTTCTGTGTTTTGTGCTGAAAGCAATGCTTGTTTTGTTTTGTTTTTGGTTGATCTTTCCTAGAATTGATGCATCCATGTCATTTCTTTGACTTTGTCTTGTGTTTTGTACTGAACATTTTGCTGATTGCAATGTTAAGTTTGTTTTGTTTCATTTATGGTTGGCCTGTTTTATTCTGAGCTGTACAAAAAAAAAAAAATTGCTTTGCACTTTCATAATCACATAGATGACTTATCAGCACACTTTGTCTTTTAATAATGGATTACAAATAAAGATGATTTTCCTTACTCTATTAAGATTGTATCTTTGATGACTTCTTTTGAAGAGTGTGTTTTGATGGTTGTAATATTTTCTTTGGTGATCTAAACTTTGAAAGAATAATGACGTTGTGTTCAAGGTATTGTATTAATACACTCGATCTGCACAAAAGTGAGCTTATACTGACATTGTAATAAATAAAAATGTGTTTGATTGATGGCTTTCATTTCTTCATCCAAATCGCATGCTCTTGAAAAAAGGGCACCCATCCTAGGCTCCTCCAAATCCTCCCTAAATAGAAGGGGAATTGTAATCCTTTTAAACCCAATCATCTTGAAAGAATGACAGGTGTAGTTCACTGTTTTACTTAAAAAGGAAAATTCTGGATGACTTTGCATGATCACAAGAAAAATATAGATGCATTGTGAATCTCATTTGTTACAATTTGCTGACCACTTCTGATTGCCCATTTGGCATGCAGCCTTAGGTGTAAAATTTGTTGGCCATTGTGCTAATTTTGACCGTAATGGGACCTGGATTCCATTTACTTAAAAAGTAATTACGGCAGTCTTTCCTCAACTGATAAAGCAAGGGAATCATCACAGAATTATGAATAACAATCATGACCATTGACTGTTATCAAATACAGGGGGAAAAGAATGGGGGGTGGGGGGGTGGGGGAGAGGTGGTGGTGAATTTTCTTTGAGATTTTCCCCCCCTTTTTTCTTAGGAAAAGAGTAAAAGAAGAAAATCGTTTATCCTATCATGGAATATTGCTGAAAAAAAAATCCCCAATGTAAAATGGAAATTTAAGGTTAAATTGATTAGACAGGAGTTGAGAATCTATGATATGAAACGGAAAAAAAATTATGGGGAGAATGAAAAACAGGAACATAAAGCCAAGAAACAGGAAAGGAACAACTGCAATTTACAATTGACAACTACAATAATTGTCAAATAGCCTTGCTATGGCAAACACTTTAAAACATACAAACCATGAGGATTCTAGTGGAACAAGACAGTGTGTTGTGTGTGCAGTGATTAACAAGCCAAGGAGAAGACGTTTAGACACAAATTCATCAAGTGAGTCTATAAATGTGCATTGGTTATCCTATACCACTATCATGATCTGCTATGTTGTTTTCTTTTTTTTTATATACATTCTTGTGTGACGCTTTTCCTATTTTGGTGTTTGGAGCTGACTAAATAAAGAAACAAAAGCACCCTTCATATTTCTCAATACTCTTCATGGTTCACAACTTCTGTAATGATTTACAATTGTCATCACTGTCTTGCTTATGAAGATTTCATTAAAAAAGAGGCAGTTGTCACAATTTATGGACGAATCAATGTATGTCACCCTTCCTCTCATCTGGGAACTTTCACTTCAAATGGTAATTTTCAGCTTCCGAAGCTATGATTATACATTAGTATCTCTTTTTAAAAAATCTACAGAGATTGTTATCCACTCATTGAAAACAGTTGTCGACATCCATTAAATGTGACTACTACCCCTTCCTACCTTGTAGTCTTCATTTGGGAACATTGATGTAAAACAAATTTGACTCATTTAATAGTTTTTCTGTGTGCATAGAATTTGTAACCCCTATTCACTGTTTACTTTCTCTTGGTTGTTTTTTTTTTTTTATATAATAATTTGAGTGATGGTTATTTTTTGGTTTTCTGATTTTTTAAATTACATTTTGTTTTTAGAAACAGGAGTATTTTTTTTTTTCTAAAATTACACACTTTGTTTTTGCAAACCTCAGGCCCAGAAAGTTGAAAATGAAATAAGAATCAGCAGATCATGATATCATTAAACCTCTGCACATTTAAAGCTCTCATTTATTTACTTGTATGTTCAATTAACAGATGAAAGCCATTGATTAAACATCATACTGACTGACCTCATCCGATAGAATGTACCACTTTATCCATTTTTCATCCTTCTATATGAGAGTTTGCAAAAATAAGTGTGTTCATTATTCCTTCTCATGTTTATTCTAGATGTTTTTTCCTACTCTATGCAACAGAGTGTCCAAAATTATTGATCTGATTTTGATATCCTTTGACAATTTTCTTAACCATATATTTCTTCATGAATTTTAAATCCAACAATATGTTATCAATTTTTTATTTTTTTACTTTGTAGATGTTTCACATTTTCTCTTAATACCCCAATTTTTCCTAAGCTTCTTTTCATTTATCAACATTGTGGTGTACATAAAAAAAATAAAAAAGGGATAATGGGCTAGACAGGTACGTTGGATGCCTTTTTGATCATTTTGATTTACTTGACATCGAAAGTCAGTTAATACCAGCCAGCCAGACATCATCCTCAAAAACATCCAACTTTTGAGTCGTTTCATCATGATTTTCAAGGGATTTTCATGATTTTGAGAGTTTTCAAACCAATAAATAAATTTAAAGCAAGAAAAGGTTGGGTTTTTTTTATCTTACTAGTGAAACTCTCTGTTGAATGTAATAAAGAAATGCACCTCTTATGTCAGCAGCTTCAAATATATATATATTTTTTGTGTGTGTGTGTGTGTGTGTTACATGGGGCACTGTTGTTCTGCGGAAGAGCATAGGGCTATGGATTGAGAGGTTAGGGGTTTGAAAGCTCTGAGTGACACATGCGTTTTTTCCTTAAGCAAGAAAATTTACCCTTGTAGCTTCACTCGATCCATGTGAAAATGGGTGCAGCTTGGCTGGGAAAGCACTCTGCAATAGACTAGCATCCTATTCAGAAAGTAATAGATCTAATCTGCCCCTGTCGGCTTCATGCTATAGAAACCGGGGTAGGCCCCGGGAAACCGGGGTAAGCCCCGGCCCTGTGACCCAAAAGGCTTATAAGGACAATTTTTGTGTTACATGCAAACTGTTTCCTTGCATTTTCTTAACATTTTGCCTCTAAAATAAGTAGCTAGTATAATTCTGAACACCTACATTCTTTACTCTTTTGCCATCGACTCATTCTTGGTTTACTCTTGAAAGTGTATGGGTAACAGTGGCATAAAAAAAAATATGGCAAAGCAAACATTTTTTGTCTTCTAAAATGAAACAACTATTTTTCATGGCAGTGAGCAAGTGTCTTCATCTCACTTTGTCTTTCTGTTTTCACTTTTATCATCATTGCTATTAGTATTAGATTATCGTTATTCAAATCATTTCATTATTTTTCTGATAATCATCATTATCATTATCATTATTATTATTATTATTATTATTATTATTATTATTATTATTATTATTATTATTATTAT
>JBCHJU010157393.1:0-10189 GCA_039654505.1 Plocamopherus imperialis | reverse complement strand
AATAATAATAATAATAATAATAATAATAATAATAATAATAATAATAATAATAATAATAAGAATAATAATAATAATAAGAATAAGAATAATAATAAGAATAAGAATAATAATAATAAAAAAAGCATTTGTTCGAAGAGAGGGCTCACCATATTTTTAATCCATTTGTTGGCTTGGCCTTGGGGGTCAATGAAGAGCGGCCAGCGCTGCGTCAAGTTGACTATGACTCCGTTTTCAACGCTGTACGTGTCTGCTGGTAACCCGTAGATTTGCCAGCTGCGAATCTTGACCGGGTCACTCATGGTGTTGATCAGCGTCGGGTCAGGAGAGGACGGAATGCCTTTCTGCTTCATCGACTTAGTCCAGTGCTTGACCATTTTATGTCTGTAGTCATTCTGAATCAGATAAATAAAGTGCAAAAGTATTACTTGTAAGGAATAATAATGTGAACAAAACACATTTTTAATAAAGACTCGACTATAAAGACAAAACAAAAATAGTAAGCCAGGAAGACCGTGGATTTCTAGTCTTCCTCCACGTTAAGTCTTTCTAATTTGATCTAGATCTTTTCCATATTAAATTTATTTTGTTTATATATTCTAGCTTTTTAATTTTATTTCATTTGTATTCTTGTCTTTTCATTCTTCTTTGTTGTCTGAAGAAGGGTATATACCCGAAACTTTACTGTTTTATGTTGTCTTTATAGTGGAGGCTTTATTAACCTTTGTTTTGTTGACATTCATATTGAGCTCTCCACAGTTGCTTTTCATTATTAATATTGTAATGAATGAATAATAATGAAAATTATTGAAATAAACAGATAAAGGCTTAGTTCCAAAATATATTTTTTTATGTACCAACTACCTAAATGATTAGATCTAGCAGTTACAAGTACTTAACTAAAATGCTGATTATTCAGAATGCTTGGTATTTGTTTTCAATGCATAATGTATAAAAAATATAATGAATTTGGCTCTAGAATGGTTTTACCCTTTTCAAATTGCATGTTTGTATATATATACGTGTACATGCTCATCAGCTGTTTGAAACATAATCGATAAATTTCTATTCATTCAAAGGAGACTTACCGTAAAGGGACCGAGATATGCAATGAATGCGGCTGAAATGAGTATGTCGCCTGGCACGTGACCAACGAGGGATTCGTAGTTCGTGATGGCCACTCCCCAGCGGTCTTTCTCATCCGCCAAACTGTTTATAAGCTGTCGATGTTTTACACAATAAATACTTTTTTTTTTCTTTCAAATATTAATTTGAAATATTACACACCCATATTGATAACAAGGTCATGTGAATTTTATATGTAATATAAAAAAAAATCCATTTGGTAATGAAAATCTGCAAAGATGCTAGAATTGAGGTAATGAAAGACCAGGTTGTGCATCTGGAAAAGATAATGATTAACTTGAATATTGTCTCATAGACGTTTAATGTAATCAAGGGAACAACACACCTTTAACATTTTTTTATTGATGTTAATACCCAGAGCAGAGAAGATTGAAATTATCTATAAAATATCTCATAGAACTTAAAAAAACAACAACAACAAATGATTAAGGTAAATTCTTTTTAAAATGAATTTGTAGAGTCTGATTACTATTATCATTAAGGGGATGTCCCTCGACAACAAGAGAACTGTCAACGGATGTCACGATATAACAATAATATCAAAATACTAGAATAATGAGTTACTTTAGGCGCGTTGACAAGAATACACAGCTATCTGAGTTCGTCACTTAATTCTGAAAACAAATACCAAGACTAAGACTCACCTTATCAGCTCTGTCAAGTCTGGCTTCACACAGTTTACATTTATCCTCTAGCTTCTGTTTCTTGTTCATGCTGATGTTGTACTTGTTTTGCAGTTGCTTCAAGCCCGCTTCCACGTCGAACAGCCTCTTTTTGGCCACGGCCAGGATCTGTTCCGTCACGGCGAGCTCCTCCTTGGCAATCCGGAGCTTCTCCCGTTTGGGTGCCACTGCTATGGCCACGAAATGGTACTTGTGCATGGCCAGCACCCATTGGCACAGGGACGTGCAGGCTTTGGAAACCTGGCAGTTGGTCATTGGAGAAAAGGGGATTGGGGAGGGTTGGGGAGGATAAGTGGTGGTAATTCGTGAGGGGTTGGAAAAATTATTGGTGGTACATTGTATGGGGGGACGGGGTTCAGGTTATTCTTCTACCTTACCTTGGCAATGTTTTCTGGAGTAAAAGCTGGATTGTCTACGTAAGACTGGATCTTTTTGATAGTTTCAGCGGGTATGTTGTCTTTGTCGTACGTGAAGAGGCTGTCAAGAAACTTTTGTGGGTCTTGGAGGAGGGATTTACTTACTTCCCAGTAGTCATCAACTTTTTGACCAGGCTGGAAAAAAGAAACATAAATCAGGTCAACAAAATAACTTTAGCCGTCGTTGTCGTCG
This sequence comes from Plocamopherus imperialis, assembly GCA_039654505.1. Taxonomy (NCBI): domain Eukaryota; kingdom Metazoa; phylum Mollusca; class Gastropoda; order Nudibranchia; family Polyceridae; genus Plocamopherus; species Plocamopherus imperialis. The sequence continues at coordinate 7,754 of JBCHJU010157393.1, read as the reverse complement.
TTGTCGTCGTTGTCATTTTCGTCGTCGTCATCATCATTATTATCATCATCATCACCATCATTATTTTCAATTTCACTTTTGTTTTAGTGGGTTTGAAATTATTCGACTTAGGGTCTTCTGAGACTGCATAATGAAAAAATAAAATTATTATATCGATTTTAGAGGTATTAAGTGAGACGGTATAAGAAATGATAAAAATTGAGGAGCTATAACTTTGTAATCAACACTCACTTGCAATCCACGATCACTACTAATCTAGGAAATGCTATAGTTTTGTACATAGTCGAAAGAAGAGTCAGTACACTACTACTTAATCGCTTTTCGCGTCTTGTCATCGGAGCAGGACTCCTCGGCAATTTTATGGCCTTCCTTGTCATTCTTCTCCACTCTGTGCGGTTTTGAGCGATGGATCATAATTATGTTTTCTAGGTCATCTAATACTTTGAGCTATAGGGTGGTATCAATCTGAGGGATTTTTTTGCCGAGGACCATTGCGATGTTTGTTACTGGTCTTCCTCTGAGGTTGTTATCAAATTTGGTTTTTTAAGTAAATTTGAATGGCTCTGTTGACAGGGACGTCATTGTTTCGCCTCAATATGTGTTCGAAAAGACGCTAAAGATTTTGTGTGATGAAGATGTAAATAGGCTTTTCGTTACACTTTTTGCATAGTGAATTGTTGAGAGTCAGTATAACGTTGCTTTTTTTTCTACTAGAATGAATTATAACAAAGTAAAATTGCACCGACTGACCTTTTCGCCTGCCACCTTTTTGGGCTTCAAGCCTTTCATGATGGACACGGCTTCCATGACGATCTTGACGCCTGGGGGAGGCCGTTGGAGGGCTCTGACCTCAGTCACGTCGTTCTTGTTGAGGGACTTCAGGCTGGACAGGGCGGCATCCTAAGTTGACATGATGAGAAAAAAAAAGAAGAAAATTTTAAAGTTTAACATTCACGTAACCTGTGCCACGATCAAAACCTTCTATCCAATATAGCTTAAAATAGGATTTTGTAAGCATTGACTAATAATTAATCATGAATGGGGTGGCATACTTTGGTTGACATGATGACATGATGATAAAAAAAGAAAATGTTTAAGCTAAGAAGTCACCTGTGCCACGATCGAAACCTCCCAATAACGCTTAAAACAAGACTTTTGTTAGCATTGACTAATTATGATGAGAAAAAAAAAAGAAGAAAATTTTAAAGTTAAGAATTCACCTGTGCCACGATCAAAACTTCCTAATACTGCTTAAAAACAGTATGTTTACAAGCATTGGTTAATTATGGACAGGGCGGCATCCTTACGTTGACATGATTAAGAAAAAAAAGAAATTTTTTAAGTAAAGCTAAGGGCTATTGCACAGCATAATTTTAATAGATTTGCTTTCTAAAGTATGTTCTATTGAGTCATTGAAGTAAATGATAATTGTATTCGTCGGAGAGTGGTGTTAGACGTGAACCAGCGATAGAGAGAGCCAGAGAAGACTAGAAACGAAGGAAATGTGGTTCTACTGAAGGATTTTAAAATAGTCACACAAGTTCTGGTGCTCAAATATTTACACTGCCGTCATTAAATTATGCAGATAGCCACTTGTATTCACATTTCACTGAGACATTCAGATTGTGGAGTAAGCTCTCTACCAATGGAAAGTGCAGTAAAGATACAGAAGATTTCAAGCAGAAATCTAAATGTAAAACACTAATATCAAAATACAAGAATAATAATGTACTTTGGACGCATTGACAAGGATACTCAGCTATCTGAGTTTGTCAGCTATTATGAAGACTGGACTGAGACATAAAAATCAACAAATGAACAAGTTGTCAAAAGAGAAAGATCCCTGGTGAAAAAGCAAATGATTTTTTGTTTGTTTGTTTGTTTGTTTGTTTGTTTTTGGGGGGCACGTCTGGTGGAAGGATACCCTGTAGTAAGTGGTATATTACACGGAGAGCAAGCAAGAGGATGACAAAGAATGAATTATATCGCAAATTTCAGACAAGCAACCGGCAATACAAAAAGTTCCATAGCATTCTTAGGACTGTAGACAACAGATTCAAGAGGTACCTTAAACTGCTCTGCCTATCGTCCTTAAAAGAGACCTGTCAAACATCGGTCACCCCGAAAATCTCTCATCAGACAACGATTTGGACAAGATCACGACTCTTTCCAAAAACAGATGCAAATGGCGAGCATCGACGGCCAGGATTGTCAAAGCAGCCGAAACGATGTAGTTGGAAAAGCGGAAATCAACACAATTAGAATACTGAGATAGGGCACGGCCCTAAGTCAATAGGTCAAATTTCTTGTGATTTGTACTCACCAAAGCAGGCAGAGCCTCATCTAAATCCTTCTGAGCATCACTTGCAATAGCCTCTGTCTCTGTGGCCTTAATGGAGGCAGACACTTCCTCTCTCTTTACTTCCTTTTTGGTTGCTTCTGCAACAATCTGGCGATGGATGAAATAGATGCGTAGATTTTACTAAAACACCAAAAGGCAGTAACATGCCTAGTGCTTTCAAAGAAAAATGAAAAAAAAAACAATACAAAAACAAACTAGCAAAACAAACAAACAAACAACAACAACAACAACAACAACAACAACAACAACAACAACAACAACAATATTGTGGGGCCCATGGTTGGTTATTGAATTCTTCCCAGTCAATTTGCGTCGTCTTCTCATTTCGAACTATTTAAAACTGTCTGCATTTGATAATAGAAAAATGGAAAAACCTCTGCTTTCAACAAAGGCGTACACAGTTCTAGCAAAAGAGTGAAACACTTATTATGTTGGCTTCATTTTATTTTCGATTTGATGCATGTTGATTCCATGAAAAGCCCGTATCTTGAAAATGTTTTTACAACTTCCATTTCGTCTTATTTTGATGATTTTTATGCCAGGATATTGGCATTATTTGTTTATCCTCGTGAATTTGGACTTCTTCGCCTTCGCGTTGAATGAATAATATATTACTTTTTGTCTCACTGCATTTTTTTTTGTTTCTCAAATTAAAATATTTTGTCGATCCCCTGTCGTCCTGGAGAGGAGAACAATGTTGCCAGCTTGCTTCAGTTTCGAACGGCTGTAGAGACTTAATAACTATTGACATTCATGGCGAATTTATTTGATTTATGTAGTGTTTCGCATGCAAATTGTTACTGGTGGATAAAAGCATACTGATAATGGTATACATAGCCCTTGTACGAGCTGCCTCCCTATTTCTCCATCCAGAGTACCTGAATTATATTGATCACTGCAGGATGTTTCTGATTTAAATTGATGGTCTTGAAATCCCTTTTAGACGATAGTATCTCTTCAGGATTTAGACTTTTTGCTGAGTCATACTGAAGCCGTGGTCTAGATTTCATCTTCTACAAATCTATCGTGTTATACATTGAAATAATAAGGGTGAGCAGAGAAAACCCCCATAAAAAAAACAAACAAAATCAAAAACAAAAATCAACAACAAAAACATAAACAAAACAAAACAGCAAATAACCTCCACCCCCCCAACACACACCCAAACAGCAAACAAATAAAAAACAAAACAACAAACAAATAATAAACCAACCGAACAACAAAACAAAACACCCCCTCCCCCAACCTCATCAAAGATTCGAGACTCAAGGAGTGACTTGAAAACCTTTTCCGACAGCTTATTCTCCGAAGCCACTCGACTTTGCTTTCCAACCACGAATCGAGTCTAAAATTGTGTTTACCATTTCGTAATTTTATTTCCATTCCGTATTATATTTTGATTACCTTCTTCTGTAGGCCTTTGCGTCGGCGAGTACGGTTATTTACGTGTATTTCGTTGCAATGAAATTGTCAAGTCAATGTGTTTGAAAGAAGTAAATGCTTGGCATACGAGATGCGACGTCAAGGAAGTTAAGCAACTACTGCCAATGGAACAGATAATCGCCTCGAACATATTAATATATAGACTATAAAATCAAGTAAATTAGGCACACACATCAAACACAGCTAGTATGGCATAATTTACCTTATCGCTTTATAGATTTTAATTTGCTATTCTATTCCTGCCAAGTTCTTTACTCTCTCCACGCACTAATTTTAAAAACAAAGCCTATAGGAATCTACATATTATTATTTTGACTATAGAAATGCTCCGGGAAGGGAAATCATAATGAATAAATCCTTAAAGGCCATTTACTACACCAATATAACAACAACAACAACGACAGCAACAAAAGGGAAGATACTCACCGTGTCCTTGGCAATTTGTTCCATTGTTATTGTTGCCTCCCGGACGGCTACCTCCAGCTCAGGGCTCATAAGAGCCAATTCTTCCTGCAGTCTCGCTACCTCAACAGTTGTGGATAGAATCTGTTGAAATAATGATCAAAAGTAGTTAATTCTTGTGAGTGTCAATCTGATTAATTTGCAAGTGCAAATACAAAGAATAGAAAAAAGATGAACAATCATGTAGTTATTTGCAATAAATTTCTTTTAAACAATTATCCAATTAAACGTCGAATGAAAACTACACTCCCACCTCCCTGAAAAATAACCCAACAAAACAAAGAATCCCACAAAAATACAAAGCAATAATGAAACAAAAATATTCAGCCTTTTATAAAAGTGTTGTTCATGAAGAATCTATTGAAAGGATGAAAATAATAAATGAATGTTGCACTGACTTGCAAGTCTACAAAGAAGGGGATAGAAGATGAAGAATCATGCAGTTGTCATTTCAAACACTTTCTTTTAAACAATTAACTTATTGAACATCGATTGAGAAACAGCTCCCCCCCCCCTCCCAATCCCCCCCCCCCCAAAAAAAAATACAAAATACAAAAGCAAACAAAAACTAAAACCAAACAAAACAAAACAAAAAAGAAAACATTCAACCCTTCAAAAAAAATTTGTTCAGGAGGTAAACCAGTTAATTATCATATTATAAAATAATCTGGTTGGGTTACTAGGGAAGCGCGGCCATGTACATGTTGTAATGTTGTAACAATCACCTTGTCCAAACCAGTCCTCAGTCTAGAACTGGCAACAGTGAGCTCCCTTTTCTTAGTCGTGACGAGCTGTGAGTAAATCCCCAAGAGTTCAAGGAAGGAGGTAGGGGTCACGTAGTTGTGGCGTGACATCTCTTCCAGGAACAAGACCGAGTTGGCAGTGACGTTTTCATGGACTTCCTGGCATATGGACACCTGTATGCCATACATGGAAAGTGTTTAAATAACCAAAAATAAAATATATATATAAAGCTTTAGAAGAAACACAGCAAGAAAAAAATCAACATTTGTAGAGTAATTTTTTTTTCATATTCTGTTTTCTTTGCTGAATGAAATATGTAATACAATACCACAATGCATTTAAGACATATCACTACAAAAAAGGAAAGGCATGTCAAAATTTTACATAAACATAGGTATGAACAACTATTATCGAGCAAAGACATTTTACAAAACAACAACAACAACGACGACAACAACTACAACAACAACAACAACAACAACAACAACAACAACAACAACAACAACAACAACAAAGAAAGAAAAAAAAGTGGAAACCGTCAAATAAAAATATGAATTGCAGCAGAAAATTGATGACGAAGATGAATACCCAATTTTACAAACAGTCTTCATTCTGAAAATCAAAAGAAAGAATAGGTAATAATGAAAATCAGAAAGGTTGCAAAAAGAATGAGCAGCTTACTTAATTCTGAGAACGCGCTGAACGTTAAAATATCAGCGACGCATTACCTTTTGCATAAAATGAAAAATTGAGTTGAAAATTGATTATCTTCAACCATACCAGGCTTTCCATTACTTGGCTATCACAGTCCAGGTCCCCAATATCGTTTAGGAAGCGGGACGCCACTGATCTCAGGGCCTCAGTTGGCCAGGGAGAAAACCAGTCGATGGTGCAGCAATTGACAAGGGCAGGGAACTGCCGTAGTCTGGCACGGAATATTTCTCCAAGAGGACTTTGAAAGGTGGAAAAATGATTGTAGGTTTTGTTAATTTCGCATAGGAAAAGAGAGCTAAAAAAAAAAACCCAAAACAGAACAAACCAACCCCCTCTCCCTACCGACCCCTTCCCCAAAAACCAAAAACAACAAACAAACAAACAAAAACAAGGCCGAACAAAAAAGCAAAAAAAAAAATCAACAAAAAACAAAAACAAAACAACAAAGCAAAACAGAAAAAGGAGGAAAAAAATAGTACACGTACTTGAAAGGCGGCGGGTTACCCCCCCCCCTCCCTTACCTCATTGTGATCACTGTGTGCAGGTTGCTCATGACCCTTTTGGTGTACGTGGAGAACATGAGGGTCTTGGTAGGAGGCAGCCCGCTGTCGACCACGATCGGTTTCATCTCTTTGAAGATGGCTTCCTGGTCCTCGAGCCCGTACAGGTTGGGCACATCGCCGGTGTTCAGGATGTTGTTCAGGTCTTCCAGGAAAGATTCGTTTTTGATCTTTTTTTTTTTTTTTTTTTTTTTTAGCAAAGAAGAAATTTAAAAAAATGAAATAGAGAAAGGAGGTGCGTTAAAAAAAAACAACAAACAACAACAAAAAAACCCAACAACAACCCAACAACAACAGCAACAACAGCAAAATCTACAAAAAATATGCAGAGACTCATGGGCAATGACATTTGGGTGGGGCTTTGAATAGTGAAGATGGGTTGCTGTTTAATCTTATGTGGCTATCTTTCTTTAAATTGACGGAATTAAAGACACTTTCTCTCTAACCTTACGACTCTCGTCATTTTCCCAATATAAAATGAATAAATAAATAAAAAACGAGCTTAAAATTACCCCACCACAACCACCATAAAACAGAATAAAACTAAAAGAAAAAAAAAACCGAACCGGAAACAACGATTTTTAAAAGCCACAAAACAGCCCGCCCACCCCACCTCACCACCCCCTCCCCCAAACAAAAACAACAACAAACAAAAACAAAACAGAAAACAACAATCAGAAATCAAAAACAGAAAAACAAAAGAAAATACAAACAACGACCCCAAAACAAACACAAAAAAAAATACAAAAACCAACAAATAACCACAACAACAACAAAACAAAACGAAACAAAAACCCTACAAAACATGCACAAAAACTAATGAAAAACAAAGCAAAAGACAAAAACAAAACAATAGACAAAACAAAAACAAGACAAACAGAAAATAAATCCAAAACAATACAACTACTCCACCTAAAAACGACGGTAAAAAAAATAAAAAAAGAACAAAAATCACAAATTATACCCGTCCTACCCAGATTACTCAAAAACTCTTTGCCACTCAGAGACTAACCGAGTCGTTATCGAACCAAGTAAGTCAACATTTTTGCATGCTCTTGTTATTTTATAGATCTAGTACACCATCTAAAGATTCTGTAGTATGTTTGTTTCTAGAGCGAACAATATTTTAGTGGAAGTTGATGGAGCATTGATGTACTTGAGATCTGTACACATTTCTGACCTGTATTCACACATAATGAGGGTATAATTAATTGCAAAATCAGCAGTCGTAATTTTTTTTCCAAACCTATTTTAACAAAGACAAAATAAAAAAGAAACACTTAGCATTCATAAGTTTACAAGACTTTCTTGATACAATCAATTTTGTTTGTTTCATAGGATTTTAATTTAGTTTTCTGAAATAACATCTGTTTGGAAAGTTGGTCTCCATGTGTAGTCTCTCTCCCCCATCCCCCAGCCCCCCCCCCTCTCTCTCTTTCTCTCTCTCTCTCTCTCTCTCTCTCTCTATC
>JBCHJU010157282.1:0-10190 GCA_039654505.1 Plocamopherus imperialis | reverse complement strand
AAATGCAATGATTACAATGGTAAAATGCAATGATTACAATGGTAAAATGCAATGATTACAATGGTAAAATGCAATGATTACACAATGGTAAAATGCAATGATTACAATGGTAAAATGCAATGACTACAATGGTTAAATGCAATGATTACAATGGTTACATGCAATGATTACAATGATAAAGCAATGATTACAACAGTAAGATGTAATGATCACAAGACAAATGGTGAAAAACAATGACTACAGGTGATAAAATGCAATAACAGCAGTAAAATGTAATGATTACAACAGTAAAATGAATGACTACAACAGCAAAATGAAATGGTGAATTAACACAAATATATTTACATGATAAACTTAAAGTGAGATTTGCAAGATAAACTTCCTCCCAAACAATCACCAGATCCTATGAAACCTTAGACTTACACTTCAAGAAAACAAAACCATCCACCCTTGCATACGCCAGGAAATCACGGACACACTTTCAAGTCCAAATATGGCTAACATATGGGGACAGGCAACGCACAATATAAAATTTTGAAGACAGACAGACAGAGACACAGTCAAAATCTTGCACAACGCATCAGTCATCAGGAGGATATCACAGGGCAGGCACTTCAGGACAACAACTACAACAACAAAACGAAAACACACGCAAAGTGATACATATATGCATCAGTGTCTCCCAGCTTCAGTGAAGTCAGTCCTTTGCAGTGACCAAGACAGAATTTGTTGTTGATGACAAAGCACCGTCAAAACCAGACTATAAGGAGCACCGACAGATAAGCCGCACCCCTCGATTGTGAAGGGGAAAAAAATCAATTTTTTCGTAGCACAACCTGTATCAGACTATAAGCCGTAAAAGAGGAGAGAGAGAGAAAAAATTGTAGAGTTGCATAACTTGATTTTCGATTGCGTGGCCTGGAGGGGCCCGTTGATCACGTGATCTAGCTAGTTCGTCTTTCAAAGGCCCTCGTGATCTTCGCTGTTATTGAATGACAAATTTAGATACAACAATACAAATTAATTGACTTTTCTCTACTTAAATAAGGAAATCTGTGTTTCCAAAGTCTGACACTGTGACACACAAGAACCACTACAATGTGTCTATTTAGTAGATTAGCATGTGTAGACGGCTAGATCTAGACTTCGTTTCACAACCCGATGCCGGCCTCTCAAGTTCTATGCGCTTTTCAGCACAAATCTTCATGTAGAGGAACATATTTTGAAATGCTTTAATCTCAGCAATAGAAAATATTTTCTTTAAAACATTTTTAGATCACTTCAAACCGAGGCACACGATAAAAAAAAAAAATCATAGCATAACCCATATCGGACTATTAGCTGCAGGGTTGACGGGTGAGTAAAAAAGTCGAGGCTTATAGTCCAGTTTTTACGGAGTTCAAATAATCTGTTAATAAGAGAGACAATAAAGAAAGCGAGACTCACCTTTCAGCAAACCCTCCTGCTGGAGTTGCTCTTGAATACGCTTGGCTTTCTTTTTCCCCATCGTCTTTGCCTGAAAACCAGCAGGTACGAAATTACCCTCCAATGAAATATTCTCATTCCTCCCTCGATGATCACTGAAGTTACTGTCATCAACGGACAGGGAAGTATGACCTGCTTCTCTGTGCTGATAATTGTGTGTTTCTGATGAGCTGTTGCCACAAATGTCCTGACGAACTTTGGAAGACGCAATTTTTGGTGACAGTTTGCATGGGCTAGATGGGGAATAAGCAGACGGATGACTCCTTTGGGAGATCTCACTAGGCGAAGACGTAGCATTTGAGTTGTTTATTTTTCTCTCACTGTGAGATTTCCTGGATCCCTTTTCATTTTCAGAAACATCTGAATTGAAGGAAATAGAATCGCTCAACTGAAACAAAGCTGAGCGACAAATGTCAAATGATGGAGATGCTTTCTGGCTACTGTTCATTGGGGTACTTGACTTTGGCAAGGCTGTCGGAGAAGGGGACTTATCAGATGGTGAGACTTCGGAGTCTTTTGAAAGCGGCTGGCCAGATATGTATCCTGTGGAATCTTCTAACATATGCTGGCCAGATATGTATCCTGTGGAATCTTCTAACACATGCTGGCAAGATACAGGCTCAGTAGATTCTTTTGAAACATTCTCTGGACGTCTTGTAGCCATAGATTCTTTAGAATCAGAAGCTGCTAATTCTGACTGATACATATCTGTGTCATTGTTCTGTTGGACTTCCAGGATTTGTGGCATTGGTCTATCTGCAGATCTCCTTCTGGCTACGGCTTCTTCAGGGGGGATCCCTGACGAGACTTTCTCTTGTGAATTTTTGGATCCAAAAGCTGAAATAAAAACAATGAGAAATCAATGACAAGGAAGAAAGAGTGGCATTGAGTGTCTGGGGGAACCAAATACTGAGATTCTATTAATCTAAAACAACTATGTGTCTACCTCTTGATACAATTTCAAAAAATTAATCTTTCATAGAACATGGGTCTCAGCTCAGAATGTTTTTTTAAAGGGGAAACTCTCTACATACGCAAGATGCCCATATTATTACTATACTTTTTAACCCTAGAATGCTGAAATAAAAACCATGAATGTATCAAAGTAAGGTTATTTCCCACCAGTGTTTAGAGGAACACCAAATAATTAGAGAGAAACATACATTGGAAACTAGAAATTAAGAACAAGAACTTTTGCTGCTAAGAACCAAACTATATACGGGGCACACCATTTTTGCAGTAAGAAATAATAAATAAAGCACTCACAAGAAAACTTTGGCTTGGTCGAATGCCAGATTGAATCACGGCTTCTAATCACATTAAACTGAACAAAATTACGGCGCACATTGTTCTCCTTGAAGCCTTTGTGATCATATGACTGATACTTTGGATGTTGGTAATGATCCTGTCTAGAATAAGAAGCAGTCCGTTTCTCGAGATCTTGAAAAGCATGTGGCAAAAGATGACTACTGATCTGTATTACAATAGATGAAAAATAAAAAACAAAAAAAATGAAAATTGCGATCCAGAGGGAGACACCATGGACAAAACAATAAAAAGCACCCTCCTTACATGCCAAGCCTGTAAAGCCTGCTTACAATAATTTAATTTATTGATTTTTTATGATGTTTACATAATTCTCTAAATATGTTAAGTCCACTGACAGAGAGTTTGGATGTCGGCGTTTACAGAGTTTCATCGACGATATATTTTTTTAAATTTTGCCAAAAGCTGTGCAAATAATAAAATTGGCATACCTTTGAATACAATAGTAAGATGGTAAATTTCCCAACAATAACAAAAAGTCACCTGTTCCAAGTGTGTTTGCAAAAGTATAAAGAAATTGCAAGGAATAAAATTGACAAATAAAATTCACTCACCCTCTGTTTAGCAGCAGTTCCATCTGGGGCATCCCTCACGTTGTCAAGATAGATCTGGACACCCATTTTGAAAGGCAGCATGAGCTTCCGCCACATATATTTATACAATGGAATCAGCCTCCTCAGATTCTTCAACGTGGACATCAAGAGCTGTTTGGATAATGGGCGGTGGAGCCACACTTCTTCATCACTCTGAAAATATTTTGTAAAAGAAAGACAATGTATAATCCAATTTACATATAAATCACAGGGTGTTATATCAGAGCAAATATATGAAAACTTTAGGAAATTATTACAGCTGTCATATGTTTTTTTCTTATTGAATTATTCTTTTACAAATAATTTTATAATATGTAAATCAGATATATATAGCAGAAGCATCCTCACTTTTATTGAACGCTCCCTGACCAATGCAAAATGAACATCTTCTTCCGTCAAGTGCAGGTGGTTCATAAGAGCTGTGGGGAGACTCTCTACAGAGCGTGGCCAATCTCCATTGTTGCAATCTCTGTAAGCAAACACCCCGGCAACCTGTTCGAAAGAAACATCAATTATTCAGAGTAGAAAGCTTTCCCACACACATCAACATCATTCATACGAAAATACCTTAAAAAATAAATCAATAAACTTAAAAAATTGATGTCCATAATTTCAGTCCCCTGTACGAATACAATTCACACAATTAGTGGAAGTCGTGAAGCAGTAGTCAACAACCCGGTTATTACTCTAGATCTAAGCTGAGGCTTTAGATTAGACTTCACCCTGACCTACATTGTGGAATAACAAACAAGTCATCAATCCTACCTACTCCAATCCCATTCAAAGGCAAATCAGTATTGTGAGGTCAGATCACAGGAAAATCATTCTACCAACCACAAATCATTAAATCGCCACGCTGTTGACCAGTGGCGTCGAACTACATGCATTCTTAATGTTAAGGAGGTAACCAATCCCCAAGGAACTTCCATCATAGACAAAGCCCTGAATATGTCAAACAAAACTAGAAAGTGGTGACAATAAAAGTCTGTAATGTCTAAAAGGAAACCACCACAGACTTACCTGTGTGTCAAAGACATTTGAAAGGCTCACATTGTACTGGTGGTACAACAAGTCTGATGCCATTCGACAATCATGCATGATCTGAAAAGAAAATACAATGTCAACTTCTGTTGTATCAAGTGTACACCTTATAGTCATGCTGTCAAATTCTGTTGTGTCAACTCTATACCTTACAGTCATGTCCCAAAAGAAAGTTTTATAATATTTGTGATATGTACTCAACTGTCGCTTAAGCTTAGGGCTTGATTTGGTTAATCAATACTCATGCTAGCTGAATCTACATCATAAACATGACATCTTGATACCAAACTTGGTGCATTTCATGAAAATGATGTTGTCGAAACTTCAATTAAAAATGTATGTTGAGAAAGAAACACTGCAAATTTCGGAGGTAATATTTCACACATATATAGAAAATCAACCCTCTTTCCCATCCAGTTTTTACACCCCTCTTCGGCTTGCAATTATGCTTGCTGTTGGTGGAACTGGTCAAAACTTTATAAAACATTGATCCAGTCAGTTAGAATGTATAGCAGCTCAATTCAATGGCCTAGGTTTTTTCTAAAATCTCAGGTCATAAAGCCTGGAAGAAATTCATACAATGCAATCGGGAGAAGCTATTGGTCAAGCCAAGATCACAAATTTGAAAACATGTATTCATATAATGTTAACTGGGTTGGGGTTTTTTTCTTGCAACAGTCTCAGTCTCCAACCTACTATAAAGTTGGAGGAAATGCATGTTTTAATGATTTCACATTGGTATGAGATTTTTCATTTATTTGTGCATGCACAAGAAACTCTGGACCACAGATTATCATCAATATGTATTTGACGGGGATGCTCAGTCCTGCGCACTTCTTAAAGCCTGCCCATCCGTCTTCTTCAGAATGCTATTTTGACAACTGCTTTAATTGACTTTAAAAGGCAACATCCCTTTTTCAGCCCACTCCATTTACCTTCACAACTTCTTCCGACTCCAGCAACTCTTGCAAGCCATCAACAAAACCTTCATTTCCAAGTCTACATATGTCGAAAAAGAAAGTGTACTCGTCTGTGGCGATCTGTAAAAAAAAAAAAAATTATTGTTTTTTTTTATTTAAAAAATTGATCAACTTCGGGAAAGCTTGACCCATGAAGGACAAAAAATGCAAGTGTATCAAAAACAACAACAAAATATCAATCAATGAAAAGGCGCAAAAAAATCTGTGTACTTCTTTAATAAACACATGGAGAACCTAAGAATAAAAAAATAAAAATTCTACACAGCAACAAGAATAAACTGTTCCTTCATACAACATATCACTGCTACATCTAACAAAAAATACAAGTCAAAAATTTACAAAAAGTATCACCTGTAAGAGTGATGCTGTTCCTTTGCGACCAATTTCAACACCGTAACAGATAACAGAAACATATTCTTGTTTCATCAAGTAAACAATCTGCATTATAAATAATTTTTTAAGAAATAAATGTATAAATGGTTTACTTGTAAATATATGTAAATTATGGGTACAGAATAAAGGCAATGCAACAAACTGAAAAATCCCCCCCCCCCCCTTAATTTTAAGTATTCACTCTTGACTATGGAAGTTAAAAAAAAACAAACAAACAAGAAAAAAAAGACCAAAAAAAAAAAACAGTATATAAATTGAACAATGACAGTGCAAAGCACTAGCACCTCCACAAAATAAAACTGGAAAAGAGTAAGAAATACAATGCACTTTCAGACAAAGAATATCATCATTTTCTTTAGATGAAACTGACTTCTATCTTCCATTTATATTCACAATGCCCTATAACTATTGGACACAAACAGAGCCAAGCACAAATGTTTAAGTTGGAAAAGCTTGTTTACTTACAACATCATGGAATCTGTCACAGGGTCTGCACAACATCAAATAATCATCGGTTTCATAGAAGTCCTCGAAAATGTCACCGTCTTCACTGCTTCCAATACCTGCAAAGGAACCATATGAACTGATGAGGTAATTTATTGGGGGGAGGGGGGGGCGCATTAAGATTACACCTTACAAAACTGGAGCAAAACAAATATTGTTGCTAAAGCCTCTTCATGAATTTCACAGAAAGATGTTGCGAATGTTTGGGAATTTCAACAGAATATACATTTAATTAAATTAAAACAAAATAATGTCATTACAAATGGACACAAATGTCCCAAAAATGTTCTAGATTTGACCCACAGGCTAGCGTTAAAGTAAAATGTGGCGTTGCCAAACTTGTTACTTCATAAGACATATCCCTACCTGGATCATCTCCCTCTTCCTCAGTAGCAATACGAGACAAAAGCAACCTGTCTCCAGTAAATGATGAAGCTTTGACCAAATGTTTTGGTATCTGCTTCCTTGAAAGAAATTGTCCTCGTGCACTGAAAAAAAAAGAAAAAAAAGAAAGAAATTATTATACGTATTAAACGAGGGCGACTAAGGGTTGATAAAGACAAATGCTAAAGCTGATTTGCATTACTATGATACACAACAAACAAACAAAAATCTTTATTTCAGGGATGAGTTGTAGAAACTAGCACATAAACTTTTAGCTCTTAAAGATGAATATTAAAACAGAAGATTCTATTGCTGTGTTACTGTTTCTGCCATCCTTTAACAGAACTTTGTTGAACTTATCTCATTCGAATCCAATTCAGGCTGATGTCACTAATGTTGCAATCCTGGGGAAATGTTTTAAATCAATGCTAATTTTTTTTTTTTTTTTTTTTTTTTGGGGGGGGGCACATTTTTAGGCAAATTTCCTTTCTTTTAGTGACATCATCCCTTTATGTGTGAAACAGGTCAGATAAAATTTTATAAGGAACAATAATAAGTACTAAAGACCTACCTGCACACCATAAAAAAAACTTCTGTCTTAATCAACATTGAAAGTAACAAGAAAGTAACAAAAAAAAAAAAAAAAGGGTATTCTTTTTAGTAAAACTTTTACACATCATTTTACCTTTTAACATGTTGTATCAGAGAATCAGCATTGTGACCGCGCTTATTTACCCCGTCATCAAAAGAAACTGAAAAAAAAATGTATACGAAGAGCAATAATTAGTAAACAAGAACTTGATGCATCCATCAATTTTACTATGTTGCTTCATGATCGTCTTTTACTCCTCACTCTCAACCTCTTACAATGACAGCAATCTAAAAAAAGACGTATCTAGAAAACACACTGTAACATGATTAAAAGTTGAGATCTCTCGGCAATACTTACGATCCTTGATTTGCGATGCGTAGAAGGTTTGAAGATCAGGTAAGCGGCAGCCTTCAGTTACAACTGTCAATGAAAAATTTCCAAAAATCTCAGTTGAGCACAAATCAGAGACCTGATGCAAAAACCAAGTATAAGCTACATATAATGTAATGAATCGTGCTGAGGCAAATTGTTGTAACCGCATGATCTAATGCTGCGCATTTACAACAATTTGCCTCTAAATGCACGAATATAATTGCTGTCATGGTCTGACACAGTCAGACACAGTCACTAGAATTCAAACCTCTGACCTCCAGAGCTTCAGCTCAAGTGCCTACCACTAGACCACAACGCTACACAAAAAGCTGAAGACTAGACAGTTAAAAAATTTTATCAGTAGTCAGGATGTCTAGATAAAATGTCCAAAAAAAAAAAAAGAAAATACTACCGTGGAGCCAATTTAAATGAGAGTAGTAACAAAATCCCATATCAGCCTGGTCAATGACCCATTCTTAGTCGTAGTATTGTAGCCATTATTGTCTTTACAAAGGCCAATAATAGGAAGGTTACTATATTTTCAGGTCACAAAGCATGCCATAGCTAGTTCTGTCAATTTCCAAAACCCCAAAAAAGAGTGGGCAAGCTTGACTTATAAATCTGCCCCTTTGATGACATTATTACACAACATTCTAGACCAAAGTGGAAGAGAGAAAGCACAGCACCATACTAGCCATTTTAATTATGTGCAACAACGGGTAGACTCTAAAAGTACCAGTTGACTGTTCGTCGTGTGAAAGACTTTGTTCTGTCGTGAAATTGAGGGCTCCTAACCGAAATTATTGTTCTCCTCCCACCAAAGACCTGTAATGCTAACCGAAGACACTCTAATGCTAAACAGTGAATTAGTATTGGAAAAATCTGATATATATATATATATACATATAGCCATTCAGCCTGGCGCTAACTAAAAAACGTGCCACTAAGTGGTGGCGAATGTACTTACTAATACTGACCCTGGCGGAATCAGAAAAAACATGATGAGGTGGTTGTCCTAGACTTAGGCATAGAGCTACCACTTGGCTGTCAAACCACTCACTACAGAACCATTAGAGTTGCCATTTCCAGTAGGCCTACATTTAGCCTACTACATCAAAACTTGACAGCAGCCGGCATGGCATAATTAGAAACACCCTAGCCACAGTGACGAATACTGACATTGGCGAAACACACTTTAGCTTTTGTACAAGCGTGTTTGTGGGCAAGTAAGACCAAAACAATAACAACATTCCAATATCCTGTGCGGGACATTGTGATTTAATCCTTGGGCAAGGTTATTTACACTAATTGCCTCTGTTTGTGGCGCTGCTCTTGCGGCTGACGCTCGGTTTTCGGTTAAAAATCAAAAGACCAATTGCCCTCCGGGGATGATTTGAGTGGGATTTTATTTATTATTATTTTTTTTTATATTTGGGAAATGCATGAATTTGAACATAAAAGATCAGTATGATTTTTAGATCATAGGACCCAAGAAAATCTGTTGACCCCTTGAGTCAACCAGGAAATGCGTACCAACAAAATTTGTCACTGCAATAAACATGTCCATCATTTTAATGAATTCCTTTGTAAAAGAAGCGCATGGTTAATGCTTGGAGTTGAAAATAAAACCTAGCTGGGAAGACTGACTTTTAAGGCACCTTTCAAAGACATGATTCATATCACTTCCCTTTCCTTTATGCCTGCCCTTTCACCTAGTGACTTGTTGTATAATTAAAATACTTGTTTGCAAATTGGATCCTGTGTCATCTTTAATCAATAACCCCTTCAATGTAATAATGTTATTTCTTTCTCTTCAACAGGCGGAGCTCCAGACATCCAGAGGAAAACTGGCGGGAGATACATCAAGGGCTTTGAGGGCTGTATTAAGAACATGCAGATGGGAACAGATTTTGATTTAGATTTTCCACAGCATGCCTATGAAGGAAGGAACATTGCCCATTGCAAAAGGAAATATTTCAAGAATTGATTGGTTGCTGAGATTTATCTGAAACCATAAATTTGACCCAGTATAATGCGACGATATTAAGTGTGCATTGATGCTGTGTGTGAATGATTGGACTTGCCAGGGAGAAGGAATGTTGATGAATGAATTGTGCAATTTATCTATTTGTTGCTGATGATGCAATATACCCAAATAATCAGGTTTGAGTTTCGCCAATTGTTAATGAGCAAGTGAATGATGAAGCGAGTTTGTTTGAAAGACACCAAAATTTTGATAAGTTGTTATGTTATTGGAGGAGGTTTGTAGAAGATACAAGGAATGTATATGAAGTCCCAGTCCTGCAAGACAGTAAAAGCGTACTTGAAAGGTTAAATAGGACAAAACTTTGTACATCAAAATCATTCATAGGTAGTCATGCAACATTCTATGTAAATATGAAGATGATCAAGACCATGCTTGTGGAAGTGATGGTAATTAATGATAAAATTTATTGATCAATCAAAGGAACAAATGAATATTCTGATATTATAATCAACAGAGTAATATTATTTCATTAT
>JBCHJU010157171.1:0-10190 GCA_039654505.1 Plocamopherus imperialis | reverse complement strand
CTCAATAAAAAAGAAAACAACAACAAGTAACATACCAACAAAAAACTTCACAACTTTTTTTAAAGATTAACTTCATTAAGGTACAACGTAGATCGTAACAAATTTGGAAGACACGTATTTCATTCAAAGGGAATTTGTTTGACGAAAGATTGCAAGAAAATCTAAAAAAAAAAAAAAAAAGAAAAAAAAACAATTTTAAAGCGAACAAAGACCTACACCAAAAAGCGAAAAAAAAAATGAAAAGAAAACAAACCAAAAATGCACCAAATGTTCAAAACTGCAATGAAGATTCAGATGGTTTGCTGATTAAAGTCCTGGAATTGTTCACAAATCTCAGACATAAATAGAATTGCTTGACCCGTTTATTGACTAGTAAATGTGTAAGGGTGACGTACAGCAAATACTGTAACATGTGTCCATCTTTGACGTTGAGTTCAAGACATTTGCGGAATCATTTGGCCTGGTCAATAGCTTCTCCACAAATCTCAGTTGAAACGTTTCTCCCTCCAATTCTGATATCTAGTTTAAGAGCTTCAATATCATCAAACTGATATAGAAATACTTTGTATTCAAAATGTCCTCACAGAAAATAGTTGAAAGGATTCAAATTTGGGGAATGTAGGGCTCAACCTCGTCAAACTTTTTTTCTGTAACAACTCTACGTAACGATTTGTACTGACGGCTGCTTTTTCGCCCTCCGTCTCCCCAAAGAGAAAGGAGCCTTCATGGAGGATTGCACTCAAACATTGTTTATGTCGTTTCGGAACGTAAGTGGCCAGCACTAGGTCTTCACGATCTGAGATGGTTTAAGTTCTGCTGAGATGGTTTAGGTTCTGATGTTCTATAGATCCAAACTTAGAAGAGTAACCCTGGATTGCACTTTAGAATGTTCCCATGTCTTGCGCGAAACTTACGACTATGAAAGATATTGAAAGATAATGCGCAACACAATATGCTCTCTGGTCTCTACTAAAGTAACCATGGTTTCCATATTCAAAGATAAATTATTGAGAATACTTTTACCTATATCTATAGAAGCACCTGCAAGCTGCTCAAACTCGTTTTTTTTTCTTTTTGGAACACCCTGTGTATTAGAACAAAACGGTCACGGGCAGGAAGCGTAGCATGAGGAGAAGAAAAAAGATGGAACAAAAAATGTACTGTATGGAAACCAAATAAAGGTAATAGAACAGGAGGAAGACCACTTTGTAGACTTACCAACAGTAACCAACTTGCAATATACATGCCATTCAATTTGCTCAGCGTGTCAGTGGTCGAGTGCCGGTAGTTGTATCCCGGCCGGTAAAGCAGGTCTTTGTTCGAGATCGTTTAGCTCCATATTAATATTTCGAATATAAATTTGAGGCTGTAAAATCCAGCTCTAAACAAGGAATAAGGAATTGATTACCCAGTGTTACATATTGATCTTGAAAATCCACTTTACAGACAACGAAATCAAATGGACGATGTTACTGACGTCATTTTCCCTTCGAAGATAATTGTATCACCACCATAATTGTCTTTCACCACCTTTCGGTAGTTTATTTTTCCCCTTCTTTCTTAAAGTAAATTGCTAATACCCGAACCAAATTGAACCAAAATACACACTTCACGAAATTCTCAAAGCAAAATGGGTTAATGTAGACATAATCACAAAACTGTAACCGTTTTAGAGACTTGCTATGGCATTATCTGTCTCCCTAATGGGGGCAAACTCATACTGTCTACTACAATTTGTTCAAATTCTATCAACATTGAAGTTTACTTACGTCGACCAATTTGTAACTGCCATTATTGCATTAGTCGTTCTGGATGATAATGTCTTGCAAACAAGAGTTCCATTCGCACTGAAATGAAATCTATCATTACAACGCAATGAATTATACACACCAAGTACTTATTAGTCATTTTCACTACTATAAAGATCGTTTGCGGATCGCAAGATACCATCATAAAAATCTTCAATCATCGCGGCTATCATCTCAAATTACGTTTTTGTTGGAAATTTATAGAGATCAGAAGCATGTCTCATTTGTTTGAAATTAGTATGTAGATATCTAGATCGGGAATTTCTTTTACAATGAATAATATTATAGCATTGAAACACTATGGTTAAGTCGTGTTCTACATTAACTATTGCTTGTACATAAAACGAAGACGGTTTCTTTGGAGAGAAACGTAGGTGCTGCAGCGTCTCTTAATCCATATTTTGAGGGGGTTCTCAATCTTAGTTATTCCTGATTTTCCTATGAAGATTGTCCGGCTACGCTGGAGTTTTGACCAGCGCTCAAGATTACACGTATGACTGTTGTAACGAATCAACAAAAACACAATTGCAAAAGGGTGCTGAATTAAACTTTATGAGAATGGTAATTTCAGAATCTATTAGCCCTTTGATGTCAAACGTGTCAGAGTTCGCGTCGGAAAACGACATACATTATTGTGATGTAGCTGAAGACATCTGGTGTATAAGCGACAAGGTCACAGAATACGCTCAAGTAATCAACATTGCCGTCATTTCCGGCCTCTTGAGTCTCTTTGGAATCGTGACCAATGTCATCCACCTCATCGTCTTCATCTTTCTGGGGTTTAAAGAAACGATCAACATCAGTCTATTTGCTTTGTCCATATCCGACCTGGGTGCTTCAATCATGCTTGTCTGGATTTCCATCTGTTTTAATCCATTGCTACTACAATCCAAGACGGCTCTAGATACAGAGGAAATCTATTACTACACAGGGGCGTTTCCTCGAGACACATGCATGCTGATATCGGCATTCCTGACAACTTTCATTTCTATTGAGCGTTACTTATGCATCTTCTTCCCTTTGAAAGTGAAAAATATAATGACGACAAAAGTTGTGACGTCAATTATAATTGCTATGTTCGTCATAACTATGGCGTCTTTGCTTCATGCATATAGGATTTTTGAGTTGGATTCAGTGTGGGACAAAGTGTTGAACATGACCTTGATAACTGGTTTCTATCATGATAATTTCTGGCACGTAGAACAAGGAATTCGATACATTTATACAATTTACACTTTTACATGTTACTTCACTGTTTCTACTTGCACTGCACTGTTCGCCTGGAAACTGAAACAAAGAAGCAAATGGCGACAGTCAGTTTCAGGCCAGAAGGACAAAATGCAGTCATCTTCGGTCCGAGATCAACAGATTGTCAAAACAGTCACGTGTGTAGCTGTTATTTTTATCCTTTGTTATATCCCTGGCATTGCCTTGCGGGTGTTAATGTTTCTTTCTCCAAAAATCGATCTAGATAACACGTATGAAAACTTGTACGTCTTCGTGGACAGTTTCAACACAACAATGGGGGCAATCAACTGCAGCGTGAATATTTTCGTCTATTACAGCATGATGTCCAAGTATAGGGCTGTTTTCAAATCGTTGATTTACCAAAAACGATAAAATTTAATCCTTGGGTAAATTTGACTTTGGCATCAGCCACTTGATCTCTAATCGTACCATATCCCAGGAACACAGCATAGCAAAGACCATAACAACGACATGCATTGTAATATCTTTCTTTTTTCTGCTTGTCCTTTCGACCCGTCCCAAAATTGCAGGATCGCTTAAATAAATCACTTGACTTACTTGATTTCATTGCCTTTCGCATCTCGCTTCTCCAGATAGGACACTGTAACGATTTCGGCAATCATCTTCGTCAGTGTATTCTATTCTTTAGGATACTGAGCGATTGATATAAAATGTTCTAGGTCGCTCAGCGTTTTCAGTCTTATTTGGGTAGGGTCAACTTGAGAGAAGTCTTTATTAAGGCAATGATGGTCATTATTGACCTTTCTCTAAAATTGCTGGCAAAATTGGGAAGATAGAATTGCATTGTTTTATTGGCAGGGATATGTTCAGATACGCTCATGCGATTTTTATTTATTTATTTTATTTTTATTTATTTTTTTTTTTGGGGGGGGGGGGGGAAAGTTGGAGAAAGGTTTCTCCTTTTTATCATTTTCAATTAAGTATTACAATTGATGCCAAAATTTTTAAAAAGGAAAAAAGAGTAAGTTCAGAGATAAACGGTTTGGCTTTGTAACGTAAAAGAACAGAACAAAAAAACAAAAAAAATAAAAAAACAAAACAAAACAACAAAATAAAACAAAAAGCAAAATGAAAAGACGCCGTCAATGTTACCCTTTTTTATGTCATTTCGTATTTGATCATCCATCCTGCGGCTTGCCTTCCCTTCTTCCTTTTTCCATGCTTGTACCACTTTGAGCACGCTTTTACCCACATGGACGATTCGACCATGTCATTGAACTACGCCAATAATAATAATAATAATAATAATAATAATAATAATAATAATAATAATAATAATAATAATAATAATAACAATAATAATAACAATAAT
This sequence comes from Plocamopherus imperialis, assembly GCA_039654505.1. Classification (NCBI taxonomy): domain Eukaryota; kingdom Metazoa; phylum Mollusca; class Gastropoda; order Nudibranchia; family Polyceridae; genus Plocamopherus; species Plocamopherus imperialis. The sequence continues at coordinate 5,801 of JBCHJU010157171.1, read as the reverse complement.
GATAAGCTCAGTACCAAGCATGATTTCTCTCTCAATCCCTGCCTATGTCAGTCTGTCTGTGTGTATGTCTTTATTTCTGTACTTATGTATCTATCTACAATTATCTACTTCTTTGGGTCTTTCGATCGGTCTGTAGGTTGGTCAGACCGTCGTTGCGCCGTCTATCTGATGGTCGGTCTGTCTATCTGTTGGTCGGTCGGTCTGTCTGTCGGTCTGTCTGTATGTCTGTCATGCGGTGTTCTGTCTATCAGAGTATCAGTTGGTCTGTCTTGTTGCCTGTCTGTTGGTTGGTCAGCTGTCTTTCTCTCTGTCTGTCTGTCTCTCTGTTTGCCTTTATAAACCCCTACCCCCCCCCCTACCCCCACACACACATACAAGGAATGTCTGATGCCCTCACCCTGTTCATGTAGACAGGAAGTTCCACCATTCCAGGAGGTAAGGCATCCGGGTCTGTGTCAGGCATTTCCTCAGCCCGCCCCTCTTCTTTCTCCTCCTCCTCCTCTGGCTGCTGTTGCTGCGTCTCACCCTCCTGGCCTTCGACAGTTGGGCTTTTGGCTCCTCTTTTCACGACCGGCCTGAGGTAAACGCACTTGAGGGCTTCATAGCCTTTCTCCCTGTGGCAAAGAAAGGGTTAAATATTTGACTTCTTGAAGCCGACTGAAACAGGTATAGACAGAGACAGCGAAAGGTAGAAATAGAGAGACAGAGAGACAAAGACAGAGAGACAGAGACGAAAGCAAGCAAAAAAGAAAAAAAAACAAGAAAAACAAAACAAAATGACCAGGACATGAAGAAGGTCCAGGCAACCTTATCCTCCCCCCCCTCCCCCCCATCCCCTTCCACCAAGCAGGAGGCCACTTACTTGGCGTCTGTCAGACGTCCGGCCTGGTAGTCCCAGTTGCAGTTCTCCAGGAACATGTCCGTCACAAAGATGCCGCCCTCCTCTATTTCAAAATCGTCCTGATCCATGTGTTCTACGACCACACACTCATAGTAAATCTGGGGAAGGCAAATACTTTAGTCTCTTACAGGGAGTTGACAATCTCAGTCAGCTGAGTATTCTTATCAACACACCTATCGTAATTCTTTCCAGACATTTTGATACAAGTGTTGTACATTCAAAGCTCTGCTTAAAAATCTTCTTTATCTTTATTGTATTTTATATTGGTTGTGAGTTTATTTCCCAATCTGAATGTATTAAGTAAGTATAAATACTAATGGCTATCTACATTAAGATTTAATGAAGGCAGTGTAAATGTTTGAGAGCCAGATAGATCTTATGTGACTTTTTCTCATATTAAATTCCTCTAGTGGCAATATTGCTTGTCCATAAATTGCTTTGAAAAGCCAATGGACTCCAAAAAAGGAGCTTCTTGAACAAGGTAGTTCTAACAGTACTATTCTAGACTAGTCATGGAGTTCAAGAGACCGCGGAGTCCATTGGCTTGGTCAGTAAGAAAACTCTTCTTTTCTTGGGCGAGGCAATTCGGTGCCACTGTCGCAGGTTCAAGTCTCAGTGGATGCAAATTTTTCTATCAAAAATTCTTCCCTCTGTGTTTTTAATTACTCTCTATGGGGCTCATTGAAATTGTCTAGATCAAATGTGTCACATCTATTTCATTGTGCTATAATCAAGCCCCTTGCCTCATACTTGTTTCTAGTATCAGTGTCAGTGTGATGACTGTTGTTGAAGGATTAGACAGGCACTTAAGTTCGCTCTTGAGCGTAGTACTAACATTTTTAAATTGGTCAATGCCTGTATTATTAGCAGCTCTGCCTGCTTGTTGTGCTGTTATAACAGAAACAAAGGCCATGGGTTACGTTACATTATATCAGTAAATTTCTCCTGTCGTTTTATAGAGGGGAAAAGGGGGCTTGGGGAAAGTACCATTACACCTGGAGGTGCCGTTATAATCCTATTAAATCCTACCCATTATAAATGGACTGGACTGTATATCTACTTTAAGTAACCAGAGAGCTTAATTAAAACGTCGATGACCTACCTGGTCCAGGCTGACCCTGGCCAAGATGGCCTTCTCCTGCTTCAAAGCGGTCAGCAGTGCCCGTGGGTTGACCAGTCCGCCCAGCCACACAGTGGTCAGCTGGCCCCTGGCGATGGTGGGAACCTCGGTCAACTCCCCGTCCACAAACGTCGGCACCATGCTACGGCGAACCCACCTGTTGAGCTGATTGTATCTCTTCTTCAAATCTGGAAAAAAGGGGGGTGATTTTTACAATTGATCAGTGAAGAACAATGCTAGCACATTTATTATGTTTCATCAACATAACTGCAATGCTGAGGTCTCACAATAAAGAGATAAATAAATATATAAATAAATAAATAAGCGAATGAATACATAAATAACTTTTCAAAAAAGTAAATAAAGACAAAATAAAGACAAAATGAAACATACTTGTAATTATACATTATACATTTAATTAATGAAACACCCACTAACACAGTGTTGAATATTTATAGATGTCACTATATGATGTTGAACAAACACTTGAAAAATTAACAAGGACAAACAAACTCAATGTCAGCTTTCCAAAAATGAAACATAATATCCAACTCCAAATAAAAAGTTGGAAAGTACATGTCCCCTAAAAAGGAACACTGGAGAGTGAGTATAAAGCCTAGTCAATGAAGCGTGAATACCTAACAATCAACCAGGATACAAGACATGAGAGTGAGAACAAGGATGACACTAAAACCATGACAACCCATTATCCAACAAGGACACGGGAGAATTGATGCACGGCCAACACGAAATCAATGAAGCATGACCACCTATAATCCGACCAGGATACAAGGGAGTGAGCGCAAGGATGACATTTAAACCATGACCACCAATTATCTATCCAACAAGGACACAGGACAATGGATGCACAGCTAACGCTTAAATCAATAAAGCGTGACCACCTACCATCCAGCCAGGACACAAGGGAGTGGGTACACGGCTGACAGTTGGGGTGGATCCAGCTGACTGGCACATGCTCCTCCTGGAGGCTGAATGCCGTCGGCAACAGCCGCTCGGCCAGGGCTCCGGAGCCACCCAAGAGGTTGGTCTGCAAGTCGTGGATCTCCTGACGGATGTGGCACAGAATCACGTTCATCCAGAGACACTCCTGCAGCAAAGCATAGCCGATGCTCTCCGGCATGAGGGTGCTCTCCGCGCTGCTCATGCTGATGATGCTGGGACAATGGTAGGGAAAGTCAAAGTCTGACTTCATCAGCTGAGGGACGTCGCCAAGCTCCAGAAGCAACGGCAGTGAATCCAGGCAGATGTCAAGGGCCGACCTCAGTTTGACAACGCTGACCTTTGGCTGCGTTTCCACCTCGGTCACATTGCCGGACTCCATGTTCTGGGTCTCATACATGCGGTCCAGTCGGGAAACAAACTTGGTTGAGCTTGAAATTTGAAAAAAAAAAAAGAAAATTGTTAAAAGAAAGATAAATATACATTATAAACATTATTTGGTTCTGTAAGACTGATATTGATATTGTTGTTATTTATCATTTGAGTTTTCCAGATATAATCTGTTGTTTAATTTTGTGGTTTGTGCATTCAAACAGAGCATGTTCATGCTTATTCTGAAATTTGGGCAAATGGAAGTCAACGAGTTAAATCGTGCCCATGCCGATGTATTGGCTTAAGGCCCATAGAGAGTTAAAGACCTACCTGGCCTCATTGGTGCCTCGCTCAACGGTATGGTTCAGTTGGAGGTTGCTCATCGTCATCTTGTCCTGGGCCGTCTGATCAAACCAATCAGCGTAGTCACTAGGCTCTGGTCAAGGGGAGCACAATAGAAACAATAGGAACATAATTTGTTGGCGTCACAAACATCGTGCCATTGTAACAATTTTGCAGTTTCATGAGGATGATGATGATAGATACAAATCTATGCAAAGAGTCCAAGTATGTTACATTCAGTTATTATTAAGTGGAGTCACCAAACACACATACACACACACATACACACAGTGAGGTATTGGCCCATACCACAGTTGAAAGAGTTTGTGTTTCTCATTTCACTACAATGTGTTTATTATCTAATATAAGACAAGATAAGATAAGATAAAACTTCATTCATCCTTTCAAGAAATAAGTCTGACTCTATGATATTGATATACTTAACAATGTCTTAATAATGTTAAGAGTATGCAACGTTTAATTGGTAAAACAGCCCATACACCTGTAATGCCCCTTGAACCTTCCTAAAAAGGTGCACTATATAAATTTGCGCATTGTTATTATTCAGTTTGGGGGGGGGGGGGTAGTGGCTCTGCAGTAGAGGGTTGGGCTATGGGCTGACGGGTCAGGGTTCAAAACACTGTGTGGCAAATGAGTTTTTTTTCCTTGAGCAAGAAAATTTACCCCTGTGGCTTCACTCGACTCAGGTGAAAATGGATACACAATAATAAAGTAGCAAAGTAGCATCCTATTCAGAAAGTGATATATCTAATCTGTCACTGTCTGCTTCATGAGCTGGAAGGCTTGAAAGGACTACAGAGCAACAAGCATTCATTGAACACACATTCACTGAACTCACAGATTCCTCGAACAAATTGCAATGTCCCAAATATTTTCCTCTATTTTCTATACATTTTTTTCCGGCAGTAGTCGACCTCGTTCACAGATACCTCGAACTATTTGCCTACTGCTAAAGCTGTGCGAGCAATTTTCCCGAATTTACTGATTAGTTTGAAAAGCCCACTAGGCTTATCCGATGACTTAAGTAGTCCTGGCTGTGTTGATGTACCATATACAACAGCATCAGTAATTTGAAAAGAATCGGTAACCTATACACGCGAATCAATCGTGTGAAAAAGCCGCTTGTACTAGTCGGTGACTAAAAACAGCCCGTTCGATGCTGATGTTTGCATGCGATAGTGTAGGCCACCTAACGCTAAAAGGCGTGAGTAACACAGTAGGCCTTGGCGAGCTGTAACTCATTTTAGTGGTGTATTGCACCCTGTCGCAATATTATACTCATCCGACTGTATAAGAAGAAGAAAAAAAAAACAACAACAAACACAAAACAAACAAAACAAATCTTATAAAAGTCAACTCATGGTGGTGGAAACATTGGTAATAGACCATGCATGCATTGGTTTTGCTTGAGTTCAGACAGCAATGGACATAATTTCAATATTATTTCATCCTCTAGGGCTCTTCCTGTGTCATATTATATAGTGTTTCACATATTGATTTCCACTGTCGCAATGAGTTTGACGAATGCGTGCTGCACTTTACTTTATTATTTAGATTAGTAAATACATGTAATAATCAGAATACAAGCTGAGGCATAGCGATAAACCAATGAAATTGGCACATGAGCACCAACTCTGACGGAAAAAGACCATTAAAATTATAATGCTATTTTAATCACAAAAAGAACAAAGCAAAAACCAACAACAGCAAACCTTAAAAAAAAGTCAATGTCAGTAATTATTACAATGTAATGTGAATAACAATACTTAAAAAAAAAAAAAAAATCTAATATCGATTAAAAAGCTTGACTGTTCTGCCAAAGAGGATCAGGATCAGGATAATTAAGATGCAATAGGCTATCCTAAGCCCGTCAATGCAAATGTCCTAGATCTAACATACAATACAGTTTACGGACGTATCTGATGTTTGGAGATGTTTCGCTTAAAGGATTCCGTGGATGCGCTGTTTATCGCTATGCTGTCTAAATTGTTCCATTGTTTTATTGTTATTGGGAAGAAGCTATATTTGTATGTGTCCGTTCGTATGTGTGGAATGGTAAATTTTGAAGGGTGGTAACTTCTCGTG
>JBCHJU010157060.1:0-10191 GCA_039654505.1 Plocamopherus imperialis | reverse complement strand
AGCGGGGGTGTTGCTTTCTACACCGGGGGCTTGGCTTTTCTACACGGGGGGTTTTTCTTTCTACACCAGGGGCTTTTCTTTCTACACCAGGGGCTTTGCTTTCTACACCAGGGGCTTTGCTTTTCTACACCAGGGGCTTTGCTTTCTACACCATGGGCTTTGCTTTCTATACACACCAGGGGCTTTGCTTTTCTACACCAGGGGCTTTGCTTTCTACACCAGGGGCTTTGCTTTTCTACACCAGGGGCTTTGCTTTCTACACCAAGGGATTTGCTTTTCTCCACCAGGGGATTTGCTTTTCTACACCAGGGGCTTTGCTTTCTACACCAGGGGCTTTGCTTTTCTACACCAGGGGCTTTGCTTTTCTACACCAGGGGCTTTGCTTTCCCCACCAGGGGCTTTGCTTTCGATAACCAGGGGCTTTGCTTTCGATAACCAGGGGCTTTGCTTTCTACAACCAGGGGCTTTGCTTTCTATACCCACCATGGGCTTTGCTTTCTACACCAGGGGCTTTGCTTTCTACACCAGGGGCTTTGCTTTCTACAACCAGGGGCTTTGCTTTCTACAACAAGGGGCTTTGCTTTCTACAACCAGGGGCTTTGCTTTCTACAACCAGGGGCTTTGCTTACTACTGAGATGCGAAATCTCATAGATTTTAAACAAGCTCTGTAGATTATTTAGCAGATGCAACGAATGTACAATAAAGACTGATATAAAAGAGCAAACAGGGTTTAACAGTATAAGTACATCATACTGAGCTTCTGAGGAGCTCAGCTTGACCTATCAAGGCAATATACAAAAAACAAAGACACATACATAGACACACGCACATGAACTATAATAGATTAGTTATGATCATGACATTTTATTATAAAAACTAGTGAGTGGGTAAGGGTCACAGCTCAAGATGAGGGTGGGTAAGGGTCACAGCTCAAGACGAAGCCCATGCTTTTGTAGCTAGCCGTATGCGGTATTGAGAAATAAGATGGTTTGGTTAAAGTTAAAGAATGAAAAAACACACACAAAAACCCCCCACAAAAAACAACTAAATCTGAAATTAGCAATCTTGATCTATAAAATAAACATAATAATATGTATACGAATAATATAGGATGTAATACAACCTCTTCAAGCTTTCAATACAGTTGGTGTTTGTCATCAGCCAACATCCATGACTCATGCTTAGAGTTTTGCCCAACCTTGTCCTGATAAAATTCTGCAGGCCGCCATAATTACTGTACTTACGTCCTTTAGACTAATCAATAGGTGATAACAAACCTGTAATGCACTGATATGATACCATACAATATAAATAATCACATTCCCATAAATTATGCCCATCTAGATCAATACATGTATTGCATGATATAAATAAATACAATAATAATTTAAATATACCTACATCATGTGTGATATACATGACACATACAGTCTAGTCTCACTATATCTAAACCCTTCCATTCCTAGTAATGAGACAGACATGTTTACAAAACTTAAATGATCATTGCGGCCCACACAGGAACTACAACATCATGGAACTCAACAGAATAAAGATAAAATAAATAGCCTAAATAGCCTACCTCCTCAATTGAATGATGCAACTTTCGTACAGACGGATTGTTTAATGCCCTTGAATTTTGATCCTGATGCACAGTTATGTCAAAAATGTGACAATGAGCAACTGAAAGCAGATACACGGAGTCAAACATGATATAAAAGTAAAACAGCTGAACTGCGAAAGGCAAACATTATAGTACATTGTACTGGGTACTAAGAAAGAACATAGAATCTATTGAACGAGACGTAGAATGGATGTGCGATAATATATACATGTACATGTGTTATAATTGAATGAAGAGGTTGAGGTCAGAAAAGGCAGTCCAAATTTGGGGTTTGCTTTCCACTCACTCCCCGACAGCGGCTACAGGGAGTGCCCTGATGCCAGACGTCCAAATTAAAAGTGAACACAGTGGACTTCGGATTGAACGAGATCGATGGGACTGACTGGTCATTCTCCTTGGATCCGAGGTTGAATCCGAGGTTGGTGTCGTTGAATGCGAGGTTGGACCACATATGACAAAGGGGTGTAATTTCTATGGATATTTATACCACAGTAGTCTGCCTTGTTTTCCAGTCGAGCAAACATGCGGTGGGGGTGGTTACAAAATCGATAGACTTTTTTTTTTTTTTTTTTTTTTTTGCTTTGCCTTGCCCATGTAGTTATTGTTGTTAAAGTTGTAGTAGTTCTCTAATGTGTAGCTTGCTATTGACATTTTGAGTTAAAGCACTTTATGAAAGAGTGGTCGTTATTGAGTGGGTATGTGTGAAAATGTATGTGTAGCAATACTGAATACGAAATACAAAAACATTAGAACTAGAATCTACACACTCCGCTTACTAGTGTGTGCCGGCACCGATAGATCTAATATCTAGTTCTTGTTGATGAAAGCGAAAGGCCGACTGGACTGACAGGCCGATATGGTGATCCAGTGGGTGGGAACAGGGTGGTTTTGGTTTCTGCCTCTCGGTATAGGCATAGGCCTACCCACCAACCGGTATAACGAACTAGTGAACAGTAATACATGTACTAACACTAGGCTTATTCTTTCAGTGCTAGGCCTAAGTGTCTGCGGGCGGCGAACGATTGGCCACATGTGTTCACTGCCAGGCAAGGATGCAAAGCCGAATAAAGATTTAAGGGGACCGACGGGGAAAAAGTGACCCCACTGATTCAAACCAGCCACGGCTGTACTCGTTGGATCCGATTTATTTTACCAACAGTTTAGAATGAAAAAGAAAAAAAACGGGGATTAAAAGGTACATGTACCTCGTTGGATGCGAGGTCCCGTTGACTCCGAGGTCGTTGAATGCGAGGTCCACTGCAGGTGATCAGGCAATGTTTGACCTCTCGTGCAGGGCCGGCTGACTCAGACTTAGTTCAGGGTTTGAATGTGAAATTTAACTGTCTTGCATATAATATATTATAACCTCTTGCCTGCTTTGAAAATCAGGCAAGCAAAAGGTAAACCCAACATTGTGCCCCCTGACTTTGCCAAAAGTGGCATGATTAAATAAAAGTGATTGAGGGAGTGTATCGAAAATTTAAAAAATAAATACTACTCTGAAAATTTAAACCTACAATCATGAATATAATTATGAATTGAGCACTCAAGACTGAACACATTCAGATGCAAAATATTTTGTGAATCTCCTGTAGCATTTTTATTATACCCCTCTTTTCTATCACACACACACAATATATATAAAAGCATCATAAATTTTACAAAACAAGCATCTTAGTTGTTGGAAGACAATTGTGTAGTGTAAATTCATAATTTAATTTTCATCTAAAATACAAAACGAAAGAAGAAAAAAATATGTCTAACTGCCCCATATTGATTCCAAGAGGAGATTTCATCCTAAGGACCCATTCTGAGAGACTAGAAGACACCAAGCATCAGCTACAGTGTCGTGCCCCAATGGTGGAAAACACAGGAGGATTACTTAGAAGTTATTGTCCTCATAATAGCTGACAAACTCAGAAAGCTGAGTACATTCTCATCAACCCGCCTAAAGTAATTTATTCTTCCAGTGCCGTATTTTGATATTAGCTTTGTACATTTAAGATTCTAATTGAAATCTCCACAGTATTTTTCCTTGGTTGGGAGTTGATTCCACAATCTGAAAATATTGGGGAAATATGAATATAAATGGCTATCTACATTTTGATGAAGGCAGTGTAAATGTTCAAGCACCAGATCTTGTGTGGCTATTTTTCCAATTGAATTCCTCTAATGGTAGTCTTTCTTGTCCAATTCTATCTGGACTAGCAGCATGAAAATTGGCATGCACATAGCTTTTTATTGGATACCTTTTGGATATATCGAGGACTGACAGCAATCTGAAGCTGAATATTTTTCATGGACCAGTGAAGCAGGTAATCAGGTAACTCCCTGTTTTCATGAAATACAACACCCAATTTGATGGTGTGACCATTGTCCAAGCATGCCCTATCACCCATCTCGTTTAATGGTGTGACAGCATTGTCCAAGCATGCACTATCGCATCTCGTCCGGTCAGTTTGGCTCACTGGACGTTTCGCCTTACTGGATTTCTCGCCTAATTAGACGTTTTTGCTGCTTCCAGACGACCGTCCAACTAAGTGGTAACTAATGTACCATCAAAGCGTGGCTCAACACCAGGTTACGGTTCAACGCCTTAACCATTCAGTCATTGTGGTCCCTAGTAAAGAAATCCTTTTCAACAATGGAAAACCATTCAGTGATTGGTCTCATTCTTCAATTTGCGAATTTACAAAGAAGGAGCATGAGATTATAGTGGGCTTGAAGGACAAAAAACAAACAACCCAGTTTTCCTGAAATCGCTTTCCCCGACTCTCAACAAAATAATTTTTGACTTAAATAAATACTTCTATTAAATCTACAATTTCCACTACAATAATATAGCCCTAAAAATGTGTGTATCATATTCCTCTCCTCAATAATTCCAATAGACTTAGGCTAGTGGATAAAACTAAACAGCCATGTTCATCTTGCCCGCACCTCCAGAGTGAATTTCTCATTCGTAAAAATTGAGAGAAAAAAGTCTTTCGATGGGAAAAGTGTAGAAAAGCAAGATGAATTAACTTATTATAATATATATTTTTTTTTATTAGGATTATTATTACTGCCATTGCCGTTATTATTATTACTTTATTATTATTATTATCATTATATTATCATTACTACTTTTCATTTTATTTATAATTACAGTGACTATGATTACTTTTATTTCATTATTTTTTGTTCATTATTATTATCATTATTCTATTTTTTGAAGTATTATTACTATTATTAGTATATTTTTACCATTATAGGCAATTAATTACTGACAATATCATTTATTAGAGTTAATTAGCCTAATATTGTACTATTAATTATAAATATTATTTTATTATTACTATTATCATTATTATTATTTTATTTTTTTTTATATGATTAATGGGCCTATTGTTATTTTATTGGTCATCTTGAAGCATTGCAGTGCAGTTGACTGACACTAGAATTACAGTCTGTCTCATAAGTTTTCGTGGGCGAAAAAAAATTATTTCTCGAATCAGTTCAAAGTAAGGTGTTATTTTTTTTACAGTACGCTTAGAATTAGACTCTAAGTACAATTAGTCTGAAATGGAAATAATTTTTCCTCTTGTCCAGTACTTAGGAAAATGGGCCGTCACTCATGGAAATTTGTGATCTTTTAGCCATGATCATGGGATTCAAACTACAGAAATTTTACTGCAACATACCTCCTAGTTTACTGTGTTACATCTTGAACAAGACCCCAGTCAATTGTTGTTAACCCCTATGTAGGGGCAGGGCTAAGAGCCATGACAGTAATGATAGTTATATTACTGTAAAATCTGGTGTTTTGTGGATATGCGTAATAATTTTTTACAGAGGTATAGAAGAAACTGCATCAAAATCTGCAAGCATTAAGTTGAAATTAATAAGACTTGCCTAATTAAAACTAATTATTCTATAGGCCCATGCAAATTTTTATCAATACATTTCTTTCAGGCTTTGAGTATTAATTTTTTCCGTCCGTGAAAACTTATGAGCCGGACTCTGGACTATACACCTAATCCAGTCTCCTCTAGATGTAGATATAGTAGGAGAGTGGTAAATCCAGATCTCTATCAAAACTCTAGTGACAAGCCTATGGCATTGTTGTCTGGGTGGCAGACACATGAACATAGTGACATCCATTTATCCCTGATTTGAATCCCAGTAGCCAGTACTTAGAGAATCAGAATGTGGTGTACACTGCCGAAAAAAGTTATTTATTATAATGGAATAATCCCACTTTAGCACCGATCATAGTAGATCGATACCGCCGAAGAAGTGTAAATGGCTGTTTCTGGTTACTGCCACGATTACCTAGCCAAAGGTGCTACCCACGCTTATGAATAGTATATATATAAAAATAAATAAAATAAATAAAATTCCACTCAAATCATCCCCGGAGGGCAATTTGTCTTTTGATTTTTTTACCGAAAACCGAGCGTCAGCCGCAAGAGCAGCGCCGCAAACGGAGGCAATTAGTGTAAATAACCTTGCCAAGGGTTAAATCACAATGTCCCGCACAGGATTCGAACCTCCAACCTTTCGGTTGTCAGTCCAAAGTGTAACCGATTGCACCACTGTGACCACTAGTAATGAGTGGATGAATTGTTTTAAGTCACTTACCTACTTGGCGGAGAGAAATCAGGCTTTTTGTGCCTTTAACGTAACCTAGGGTAACAATAGACAACAACTGTAATTGGGTAAAAAAATTGGCGGGGTGCTCATCTCTATGCAAATTAGGCTTTTGTTTCTTGACTTAAAGTACTCTTGCTGCTTCAGTTTTCAATCTCCTTTGTTTGTGTTCACATCATTCAAATTTCCAGTTTCCAGTCATTTTTATTTCACTACCATTTATTTTATTCATTGTTCCTTTTTACTACATTGTGTATTTATATTAAAATTCATTTTTAATCAATATGTCACCATTACAAACTTACCTTTGTAATGGCCGGGAATTTCAATAATAAGAGGATTCAGGACCCTAACAATATTTCGTTGGGTGATTTTTATAACCCATACAACTTTTTTACTGTTTTGTCCCTGAGTGATAAGGATTTTTATAAGTGGCTTGGTGTTTCAGGCCTTGGTGGTTCTGAAGCAACGTTTTTGTGCCGGCGGTGTGGCAGTGAGTGTAAATTGTCATTCAAAGCAAACCGACATGTTTGCAGCGTTGTGACAACTACGGAAAAATTGTAGCACACCACAACTCCACTACTTGTAAAGAACAAGTAGCGTACTACTATTTCGCTACAAAAATAAAAAAGTAGCCGCTACTTTTTCATTACTTCATTAAGTAGTGCACTACTTTCTTCACTACTTTTTCTTGCGACAGCTACATATATAAAAAGACACAAATAACATACTAAAGCAAAAAATATTTATTCAAGCAACATGCAGTGTAAATTATGAATAGCAAAAAAAAATCGGAAAAGTAATCGAGCATTATCAAAGTTAGTTTACAGTTCAGTCACACCTATTGTGCTTTTAAATAGTATTTCAGCCTCAAAATGGTCATCGGAAATATGAGATCTGCTAGCTGATTGCGTCCATTCCGCAGCTGTGAGCGGCACACGTCTACTTGCGTGCGTCCATTCCGCCGCTGTCAGCGGCACTTCGGAAATCGAAAGTGTGTCCCGTTTATTAATAATGTTCCGTGTTTTTTTACTGTCCTATACGCCGTGAACTGGAAGCAATAGCCTTTCTCGTCACCTCTGACCTAAAATATCCATCGTGTTCCTGTTTATTGTTAAAGAAAAGGCTATGTTTGTCACGAATCTTGTTGCCAGGCAATGTTTACATCATCTAGGTTGAGGCGACAAACTACTGAACAAGCTCGGCTATGCCTCAAGTTATTGATTTTACATATTTTATTTGAGCTAAAGTGATGTCTTTCTAATATTCTGTTGATTCCCATGTTGTGGAGTTCATATTTTGTTGTTTATTGTGCTGTATCTAGACATTTATGTAATGTTTTTTTTTCATTTTTTGTCGACGTCTCGTTTCGCAAATGGAATTATATCAGACTTTAGCCAAACAAATCCATTACATGCACATTCTCTAATAACATTTCTGAACAGTTCGATATATATTATAAACACAATATAGCTGGGGTTGTAGTATGGCTAGCAGTTACATTTTAAAGAACTTAACCAGCTGAAATTTTCAAAAGGAAAAATAACTCTGACCAGTCATTGAAAAAACTCTGGACGCATTCAACTAGGAGTAAGTGGTATTGTATGTTGTATTTGATAAAAAATGACCTAGCACTTGGGAAGTTAGGAAGTGTCTCCAGGTTAGATGCAGGGAGGCTCGGCTAAACATTAAATTGTCAAAGCAATTATTCGCCTTTCTGGGGCGGATAACACTGGCATTATTCGCCCAAATGATGATAATGTTGATACAGTTGTAATTCGCATCAGGAACAAATAGCTGACAATATTAAATTGCCCTGATTGTTTCATACTTTAAGCCTGAATGTGAAAACTGTTCATTGCTTTAAAAAAGGTAAACTAGAATTTGGATCTAGTTACTTTTAACTAGCACTATACTAGATTTCTAGTTGTCAAAAGAAGACAACTTAAAAGTAAAATAGCAAGTAAAAGCAAGTCCTAACTTACTTTTATACGGCAATGAACAATTTGCACAATTTATTGTCGGTTATTTGGTCCCTGATGTGACATAGAATCTAACTGTAACAGCATTATCACCAACTGGGCGAATAATGCCAGGGTTATCCGCCCCAGAATTGCGAACAATGTCAACCTAAAATTTTACTTCTTCAGGTCTTTAACTTCACAGGAGGCAGCATGTTCTGCTATATTAGTGCGCAAAACTCAATGTGCGTCAGTAGGCCTACTCAAACATGATTGTGGTTTTGGGCATAAACATAAATTTCCTTTCTTTACCAAGACACTCGCCCATTTCAAAATACTAAGTTAAAGAAGCGAAGTAGCGATATTTTAAATTTGCTACTCGCTACTGAAAATTAAGTAGCGCACAACACCCTTCGCTATTGGCTACTGAAAAGTAGCACACTACTTTGATCGCTAAAATAAAAGTAGCGAACTACAGAAAGTAGCGCACTACTGCGCTACAGTCACAACCCTGCGTGTTTGCTCGGTTGTTGTTTAAACAAAAGCCACAAGTTTTCTATTTTGAAAAACTCTCTTTTTTTAAAAAGAACCATATCGAGGTTCGAGACATTTTAGTTTTTATAATATAAAGGTATTATAATTTGTTTGGACTAGAAGAGATCTAGATATCTAGATCTAGATCTAGCTCTAAAACGCTGTGCCAGTGAGAGTGGAATTTCTTATATTGCTAAACTGCTGTTGACTGGGCCAATTTCTTAAGGGACATTTTTGTAACTGTCTTCAACTGGAAGGGGAGATAGAAATAGATGAGTCCCTCTTTCAACTTTTGAACAAAAGTAAAGTATAGATCTAATAATATTAGAGGAAACCCCTGGGGCCAGAAAACTTGGATTTTTGGACTTGTCCAGAGAGACAATAACAAGCTTGTTTTGGTCCCTGTGGTTTCCAGAGATGTAACTACGCTCCTTAGCATAGGGCTAATTAATAATTATTAGATCTATAATCTATATCTAGATCTAGTCTATGTTTTAAATTATTAGATCTAATTTAATTATAAATTATTTTCTCACCTTTGAAACAGAACAGAAAGATCTCTTTGATTCATCAGATATTGATATTATGCTGTGTGACGTTTTCTAGATCTAAAATCCAGTCTATCTAGATCTAGATAGATCTAAGATCTAGATCTAGATTCTCTATATCTATAATATGGTGGACCAATACCTAGAGATTTAGATTCTGGACCCAGATCTAGATATCTATGCATGTATCAGTAGTCAGTAGATCTAGGCCTTCAACTCCAAACGCTCGTAGATTTATCAGCCACACACATTCTAAAGCCTTGTAGATTGTAGACGTAGATCAATCATCCTAGTCTGGCCTACAACAACGGTCATATCGGCCACACATTTTGACCTCCGGGAAAAACCCAATCAATAATTAATAACACTCAATAACAGACCTAAGCAAGCAACACATTTGCATGATCTAGCCTAAAAGTAAAGAGTCAGTCTTATTCTAGAATCAAGATCTAGAACTAGATCTATTATTATTATTGTTATTAGACCCTGTGTCAGCTTATCTTCTGCGGATGATCTCCACCTCTCTCTCTCTCTCTCTCTCTCTCTCTCCCTCTTTTCCCACTAATCAGTAGTAATCAGGCTGACGATGGCCTTGACATTCACCCTTTGATGCCAGTCGCGAGTTCGCGAGTAAGCCCAGTACAGTAGTTACCGCCTATTAGTCCTCCGGCTAATAGTCCGTTCCGCCTAATAGTCCGCGTTTTGGACGAAACGTAATTTTTTGCTATATAAATAACCCCTCTAATAGACCGCTTGGAATTCCCGTTCCGGCTAATAGTCCGCTTTTATCTAGACATACCAAATCTACAAACAACATTTTTTCCAATTTTAATCAATTTTATGAGGCGGAATGGGCCCCAAGTCAAAGAGTGAATGGCCTATTGCAAGGCCATC
>JBCHJU010156949.1:0-10191 GCA_039654505.1 Plocamopherus imperialis | reverse complement strand
GAGAGAGAGAGAGAGAGAGATAGAGAGAGAGAGAGAGAGAGAGAGAGAGAGAGAGAGAGAGAGAGAGAGAGAGACGGGCACGGAAAGCTTAGCTGTCTGAAAGCATTAATGCACACATGCCCACCTTTACAGAAACAGACCCATTCCGTCCACCCTCTGTACGGCTAATACAAAGTCCTAAAGAAAACCAAGACCAAGGCAAAACAGAAACGAAGACTAAACCAGGGCCCAGTCAAAACCGAGATCAAGACAAAGCCATGCCCTGAAAAAAGAGGACACCACCCCTCCTCCCCCTCCCGCTGGCACCCACACCCACCATCCTGATGTCTACTGAGCTTGAATGGGACAATTTCAATTACCGCGATTCTATTTTGAAGGTTTAAGTAAGATTCTATTAGGTGTATTATGCATTAGTCCAGTAACAGAATGCCTCCATTAACAACGGAAAAACTATACGGCCTGCAAATCGCATTAACGTTGTTGAAAAGGAAAATGTTGAAATGTGAAAACTAAAGAAATACAGGAAAACGGAAATGTAACAGAGCACAAAATATTAAAAAATAAACACGTCAAAAAGAACAATCGAGCTTGTTGCCGTCGACATGAGAACACTGGCCGTACCAGAAATCGATATGAGAACACTGGCCGTACCAGAAATCGATGTGAGAACACTGGCCGTACCAGACATCGATATGATAACACTGGCCGTACCAGACATAGACATTCTACAAGGCTTGTCCGGAAAATACCCGTTCTTTTGCCACTGTGTGTTTATCACTTGAATGATCATATTGAAACTTACTGACAATTAACTGGTGCCACTTAGCTACGTTTCGACGTAATCCCCGTCAAGATCGACACATTAGTTCCAACGGCGCTGAAGAGAAAAAATACTCTCCCTACAGAAAGTTCCGTCGACTCCTTAACCATTTTTGTACCGCATCCACGAGATCCTCGTCGTCATCAAATCTCCGTCCAGCAAGGTGGTGCTTGAGGGACCCAAACATATGGAAATCAGAAGGTGCCAGATCAGGACTGTGTGGTGGATGTGATGTTTCCTATTTATATTTCTTAAATTAAGCCAATCTTTTGCTATCTTGGCGTGTGTGGCGTCGCATTGTCGTGTTGCAGAATAACGCCCTTCCTCAGACGACCAGGTCTTTTTCGGTGAATGGCTTCTCTGAGTCTGTCCAATGTCTCTTAATAGGTGGCAGCATTGCCAGTTCATCCAGGGGGTAAAACATCTAGGACGATGCCTTTTGAATCCCCAAACACCGTAGCCATGACTTTTTTCACCAATTGACCAAGGGTCGATGCTTAAATGTTTTGACTGTATGGGAGGATAGGTGTTTCCAAGTCATTGAGTCTTTCTTTGTTTCAGGGGTAGAGAAGTGGACCCAGATTTTGTCTCCCGTGATCATATGACTCAGAAATGTTTCACTGTGTAAGGGTTCGCCATTTGTGTCACCACCAGGTCACACGCTGTCGTTGCTCTCCTCCCTGTATATAAAAATTGAAGTACAGCTCTGACTTTCAACCATGACCAATTCTTTAATGTGGTAGCCATATTTACCTGGTCATAAAAAATACATCCGGTCACCGAAGAACTTCAAAATTTTTCTTCAGGGAGTGCAAAAAGCACGTGCAATTTGTTGATTCAAAAAATTATGATTAGTTATCGAGATATAGGGAAAACCCAGTTATTTTCCGGACAAGCCTCATATTTTAGATTTGTATTTTATAGATATAATATGTATTTATTATATATCCCGGTATAGGTATTTTATTTTTATTTTTTGTTTTTTCTGTTTTGTTTGTGTAAGTGAAAGATTACTTAATTATACAGACTGTGCCGTTCAATTATTTAGCAGTAACAGTAATCCATAAACTGAATTGAAGTAACAATATTATTCTTGCCAAATTAATGCCAATACTAATTTTCTCGCATCCTTAAAATTCTTCATTTATTATCTGGCCAGATTGTTTTAACAGACACTCTAGATTCAAGGTTGCCTGATTGCCTCAACCAAGATGAATACACACTCATTGTGGATGGCATTCATGAAGAAGACATGTCCAAGTTATTTTGCAACTTATACATCAATGAGAACAATCGGTTTGTTAATTCTCCCATTTCATTATATTTTTCATAATATTCATATTTTTTTCTTTTGTTTGCTAGCTGGGCTCCTGGCTATGCTGTGGTCTGTAATAACAATAATATAAGGCTTTATGTCTGTTAGATTGGCTGGGCACCAAGCTTTGCTTGGGATTTTCAAAAACATAATAGTAACGATAGCCCTATAGAGGCTTTCCATTTGCAGGATATCTAGATCTAGATTTGCTCAACGCTGCCATCGATCACAGCATTCTTTCTCGGCTCTGATTGGCATCTCACTTTGTAGGTCTAAAGCTAATTTTCGTCTGTGAAACTGAGAAGAGTGAAGCGGGAAGCGCTGGAAACAGAAATGTCTTCAAATGGCAGACATAGTAAAATGACTGAGTCATAGTTAGCAAAAGAAATAGAAAATAAAGAAGAATGCAAAATATTTACTCGCAATCTAGATAATTGGCGATACTCAATCCACCCAAAGATTAAGAGGATGGAATTTCTGACATCTGGGGAAAATTTCAGAGGATTTGGTGCATAAGTAAAGGTTGTTGGAACACAAAAATTATCACTTTTTTATTTCATTAGATATATGAAGTCCCAGTTTTTATATGTCAATCCTACCCCCTCTCAAAAGCAAAACAAACTCAACATTGAAACAACTAAACAACCTTAAAAGATTAAAAGAAAACAAACCACAACGAAAACAACAATGAAATGTACTGAAACTTTAAAAAATCAACATGAAACAAAAAAAAAATTATGTCAGTAGAAACAATTTACCAAATAGCAATGCATGCAAACAGAAAAAAATCAATTTCAAAACCCTTTTTTGTGTTTATGAGATGAATGATTCTTTTACGTCATGTTCCTCAAGTTTTTCTCTTATCGTTTTCTCGTTATTTAATTATCTAGATATTTATGTATTGTCTCTGATGTATGAAGAATATCTCTTGTTGTGTTCTCATTAACATTCTCGAATGATTCCAGAGATGATTTAGAATCAGAGAAAATGATGAGATCTGTTTTTTCTTTTTCATTTGACTCAAATAGTCGGTGTGTTATTTCAGCAGCTGTTTTTATTGCTACAATTTCTGCTTCATAGTTTGAGCAGAAGACCCCAATGGTGCAGAGAAATCATATGTTGAGCCATCAGGGTATTTTATGTGGACTCCAAGACCTGCAGAGTGGGTTGTCTTGTATGCAGATCCATCTGTGTAGGCATGGATTGCATCTTGGGATAGCTGTTGATGGGCGCATGTCTTCAGGACGTTGGGGGGAATCTCTTTGTTGGCTGTTTCATCCAACAATCTGGTCTTGATGGTTGGATAAAGAAGGTTACTCCAAGGGGGTAGTTCTGAGAATTTTTCCACTTTGTCTCTGTTCACTGGTAGGTGGTCTGCTTCTTTCTCTTTTTTTCTCTTTTTCTCTTTATCAAGCAAGGATTTTCTCTTCAATTTTCTCTTTTCTTTCCAGTTGTTCATCATCATTTTGTTTGGGTGGTCATCATGTAGTCTTCTGTATCTTTCTACAGCATCTATGAGTCCACAGCTTCTTCTGAGGTCCATTGGTTCAATGTTGGCATCAATCTCACATGTTGCCATTGGTGTTGATATTGCATAGCTGCCAACCAGTACGTTAAAAACGTATTTAGTATGTATTTTATGCCTGAGTACGTAAATCTGTATTTGCCTAGGAAAGTATGTGTTCCAGACTTTGACGTCCTTATAAATTTATTTATTTCTTCATGTTGTTCATCAAGCCCCGTTACGCGAATTAGGCTAAGTGACGCCACCGAAAAAAGGAAAGCGGAGGTTACCTGTTGGTTTATCTGGCATCACACGCAGCCTAGATCTAGAATCTAGCCTAGATCTATGCCTCCAGCAATGCACTGACTAGCCTTCAGCTGGCTGGCATGCTGTGCGTAACCATTTTTTTTTTGTTTGTTTGACGGCAGCTGAGATATTTATAAACTATCGGCTAAAGTGCAGCTGAGCAGGTACCCCAGCAAGTCTCTCTCCCCTTGCGATTACATTAGGGGGTGTAAAAGTTGAAATTTAAATAGGCCTAAACTAGGGTCTGCTCTTGTTTTCTCGCATAGCCTAGGAAGTCTCAAAGAGAAGCCTACCAGTTCCAGGACTTGGGCACCAAGCCAGGCCAGTATTGTACACGCCCCACGCCTAGTTATCGATCTATGGTGTGCGTGAGAGACGGATGGTGCGGGGAGAGAGTGCTAGGCTAGTCCTTGTATCAAAGCAATGATTCTGCTACATTGTTATTATTATTATTATTATGCTTTCTAATAGCTGCAGACCTAGCTTGCTTTAAACAAACACAATTAACTAAGCGTGCTTAAAGATTACCGGTACATAACGGTTCATTGGCATTTCTGTTGTTAGAGCTTGATTGAGAACTACACATGCGGTGCGAACATGTGATGCAAAAACTACACATGTGCCCTATGCAAGGGAAGTCACCAAAGATATTTTTGGGTCTTTTTATTTTGTTGAGTAATGTGAGGCCCAACCCGATTCATAGTTAACAATCATTTTCTATCATTCCCTAGGTATTCGAATTGAGATGCTTCCATTTTGTAAATAATGCAGTGTGTGTGTGTGTGTGTGGGGGGGGTGGGGGGTGGGGGGGTGCTGTTGTCTTTCCTAAAGAGAACTGGAAAGAATGCTCACTGGCTTGGCAAAAGTAATCTGTCCTCTAGATATTATGAGAGGCTGTAGATGGTATGCAAATTTTCAGAAAGAGGGAGAATCCATCCTCATACAAGAATTACATCAATATTCCAACCCTTCTCCTCCTCCCCACTAATCTTTACAAAAGCATAGTACTGTGTTTTAATTATAGGAGATGTTGACATACATAAATAACTTTCTAAAAGTAGACCACCACCTGAGGGCTGCTATTTTCATGTTTGTTTGTTTTTTGTTGGGTTTTTTATTTATTTATTTTTTTTTGTTGTTGTTTGTTTCGTAAGACAGTTTAGGTCTTGGGCTTGATGCCAAGTTGCTACTTTGTAGCCTATTTTGGAGGTTATTTTTTAAATATATGTAATAAAGTCCCTTCTTGCCTGTCTCATTTACTCTTAGAAGGCGTTTTTATCATAATTTAGCATAGAAAAGGGTTCTGTGCCGAGTTTATGCGTGCACACACAAAGAGTCTGGTTTTTTTTCCCTTTAAGGTTGGCAGCTATGATATTGTAATGGTTAAGCTAGCTCCAGGCATGCATGATGATAAACCACCCACTGTTATGAGAGCACTAAAATATGCATAGTAAAGGATACTGTAAAGGAAAGAGACCTCCAAGCAGAGAAATATTTCATTGGTACAGAAATTTGGTCACGACTGAGAACTTGAATTGTGGTGAGGGGAAGAAAGCCTGATTGCAAGAGTGCAAGCGCAAGCAAGTGGAGGATGACGGTTCCCATGAGGAAACTGAATTTTGATAGTTATATTCTTCATTATTCACCTACCATGTTTAATTTTCTTAATACTGCACTGCTTAAGAAACTGAAGGTTATTTGTGGGGAAAAGGACGCACTTAAGTATGAAAATGGCCAGTTTCGCTTCTGACATCATCAGTAAAGGGGTTAATGACATGAACGCTTACCAAGTCTTCTAGAAAAATTTCCACTGTTTTCTACACAAAAAAGAACCTGATGTTTTTAGATTTTTAGTTTTAGTAACATAATTAACAAATACCCTGTAAAACTGCATCCTAAAAATTGCTTTCTGTCCTCTTACACTTTACACATTAA
Source organism: Plocamopherus imperialis (assembly GCA_039654505.1). NCBI lineage: Eukaryota > Metazoa > Mollusca > Gastropoda > Nudibranchia > Polyceridae > Plocamopherus > Plocamopherus imperialis. The sequence continues at coordinate 4,311 of JBCHJU010156949.1, read as the reverse complement.
TTCAGTTGACATCATTTCATAGAAGGGTTTCATTTTTTTTTCAGGCAACCTCCATTATATGCTCTTCAAAGACGATACTTGATTAAACAGGAGTGGCAAGAAATATATGAATTAATTCTGTTTATGAGGAATTATTTCAGTAAATCCAATAAAGACACTTCTGTGTTCTTTTCAAGTAAGTTGAATATGAGGGAATAAAATTATGGTCATCAACTTTTAATTTGATGGTGTCCAAAACCATTTATGATTTTAGAAATATTTTATTCTTCTGCAATATCTGATGATATTTGTGTCTGGTTATGAAACTGATAATCCTATTACAATGGAGGAAGGGCCTGAATATTCAGAAACATACTAAAAAATATGATAACTTTTATTCTGTAATATTTTAATCAACCAATACAGAGATAACAAGCTGCCATTTAAAGTTAAGTGATCATGATAGTGGATTGTGAATTCTATTGAATCTTCCTTTGTTCAGATTACCACAGTCAGCTGAATGCCATTCTCACTGTCAAACCTTTGCTCAGCAAGAGAACTGTGGCTGTCATGCGATCATTGACACGAGTTCTTAATCTGGATGAGACAGGCAGCTATGGTATGGACTTGGACCCAAGGTCTGAGAACAGCGATTGCATCGATCAAATGGATTTTGTGAAAGAAGCAGTAGAAAAACATTGTGATCCTGCTAACATTGTACAAGTATATTGTTTATTCCCTTTCTGGTATACATTGTATTATAAAATTATAATAAGTATTTGGTAGTGTTTTTTTACAGCACCTTCGTTTCCTCGCATCCATAAAATTCTTCATTTATTATCTGGCCAGGTGTATTTAACTGTTCATAAACATTACTTCATCTTATTCAACTCACTGCCTTTCTGGTTTTCATTCAATTTTGTCTTTCATCTTTATAATAATTCCTTTTTCATGCAAGAGTGATTCAACAAAAATCATCTCTGGAGTTACAATGTATGTGTCCAGTTTGGTGTCAAACCGAGCCAGACTGAATCATCTTGCAGAAGTTAGAAAGGGAGATCCAGATCTCCTTTAAGATCAATTGTCTTAGATTTCATACATGTTTCTTACTGTTTTCTTGGATTTTATACCAGAAACAAAGATTTTTTTTGCACTATTTACTTATCGTTGAAAGAAGGATGTTCTTGACATGGATGAAGATTGATTTAATAGAATAATCCAATTCAAAATGCAGCTTTAATAAGCAGAAAAAGAGTCTACAAACCAAGAATTGAAAATAAGGCCTCCAATGAAGCTAATGTGTGTCAGTTTGTTTTGGATGGATCAAAAATGTCTTTTGTTTTCAGGGTTGCCATTTTTCCAGAAATTTACGTATTTCCGGAAATGAAATTTTGATTGACACTTTCGCCGTTTTTGGGTGACAACGATGTATATGCCGATTTATCGACACTAGGGTTTGTTTCGTTTAATATCAGCCAGAAGAGGCCCATTTTGACAACGCAGGCAGGGAATCCAGACTTTCGCGGATCCACGACTTGCCACGGCAGCGGCAGCCTCTAAAAATTCTCCGTGGTCCCGGTTGATGGTGAGCTTGAAATCTATTGGTCCGCAGCTGCTGAGAAGAGCTTAGCGTCGGTCAGCGGTTAATGTACATGTATTTCCTTTTCATCCGCCCCGCCAATGCTGTGAAAATGCGAACCACAAGATGCCTTATGATCTAGTTCATCATAAAGAGGCAGCCTACTCATACTATGAGTCATAGGCTAGGCTATCACTTCGGTTCCCGATGCGTTATAATTGTACACCCGAATGGCCAATACGCAGTTGTTCTTTTCCCTCCTCTCCCTCTCGTTGGATTTGAGTCTAGATCTAAGATCTATCTTCATCCTGTTGTCTCACTTTGTTTAATGTAGATCTCATCTAGATCTAGATCTATATCGTGTTTCTTTATTGATATAGTTGCAGTTAATAGCAAAAAGAACGAATTGCGTATGCGTCATTTGGGTGTATAATAACACTTCGTTTCTAGAACTAGAACTGGATCAATCCTCATGTGTCGCGGCAACTCGCGTGTACAAACGTCTCACGTCTTTCTGAGGATTCCCCGGGTTTGTGGTGGCGACCCCACCATCCCCATATATCACATCACTCAAATCTCCCTATATATCACAAACTTCACCCAAATTTTCCCGCTTTCCAGTCGCTGACACAGGTCGGTCACTCCGATCGTCTTTTTCAGCCCTAGCGAAGCCCAAACAATTCGTTGAAAAGAGTCATGACTTGGATCACTCGTCATATCACGGTGACAGGCAGAAGGTGTAATCACATTCGCCCAAGGTGCTATTATAATACAATGAACAATGTATAGTGTCCCGCTTAGCTCACACCTGCATGAATGAAAAAAACACGTACACACTGGCTTCGTGGAGCAGCGAGTGACCTCGTGGACATCATTCCTCTGTGCTTCGCATGTCCACATACGGATAAGCATAGTACACGCACTTACAACTTCCAAGAATGTAATTCTTCACCGCGGAAGATAAGTGCGAGGCAATATTATAGGCGGAGGCTACATCAAAAATCCAAATAATAACAAGAGAAAAACTTGAGTCCTTGAAAAGTGCGATCAAAATAAGAGGATTAGATCTAGAAGTCAAATAGGGAGGAATAACCTACGCTGTGATAACACACCAAATGCATAGGCCCTACATGGTCCAGAAATCTGCATTTCTGTCATCCTAAGTTATTTGGTTTCTATAGTCTAGATTTTGGCCTCTGATGGACTTCGTGTGGTGGTAGGGTTAGATTGGCCTCAGAGTCAAAGTCCTCAATGATGGCAGATTGTCTATCATGCGGTTTAAAACAGCATCGTTGAAAGGCATCGAAAGTGACATTAAAAATATATGTAGGCTTGAGTGGTTGGATGATGTTGAAGTGAAAGTCGATGTGAAGGACTGCAGCCAAGATAGTATTGTGGATAGTGTTGGAAAAAAGATAAGTGAAAAGAGAAGTATGTTAATACATGTTTTGTCTTTATGTCTACTCGCCTAGTCAGTCTACATGTCTTTGTAGACTATTAGCATGTATGGTGGGGGCAGAGGAAGGGGGTGGGGAGCACTGGAGACTCGGCGGCTCCTGGACCCCGGCCACTTGAAAAGTTCAGGAAATGGAAAGTTCAGGAACTGGCAACCCTGTGTTTTTCTTTGTCAAATTATATAAAATACCAGAACTTAAACAATGCCAGAATATCGACATCCAATGGATATGGACACAACATTGTAGAAGGTGGATTTTTTTTACTTTATAAATTGTAAGAAATTTTGTCATCTCAGTGTTTCAGCTCAACTCAGCAAAATAATTAGATGGTTCGTTTTTTTCTCACAATGCCTATAATTCTCTATTAACATTCAATGATGATCAGTTGAAGGATGCTCAGTCATTCTTTCTTATCACTATCAACTCCGAGAACACAGCTTTGTTATATATCTTCTGCTTGACTTGTCGAGTGCTGTATTGTTGAGCTTTCCAAATTGTTGAGGAGCTTGAGGCAGTTTGTGCTTCCTTTGATGACATTAATGATTCATGACGATCCAACTCTGTCAACTCTGTGCTTATTGTGATATAATCTGTCATTGAATGTACTTTTCCATAATTCTGTACTTATATATATATCTAAATTGATAGTTAGATTGAATAACAATTATGCTTTCACTAATGTCTTTAAATTTCCCTTTTTATTAAAAGTTTACTTTATTGTTGTTGGATGATTAAACCACAGGTAACTAACTCCCTGCAAAGGCTAGATTCCGAACGGGTCACATGACGCGGAACCAATTGAACCATTTGGCTGGTATTTTAATTTGTGTTGAATCGAGACAAAGCCCCCTTAATTAGGCCCATCATGCTTTCAGTCAAGTTCAATACAAAGCCTCATTGACCGCCATTGTCTGATTGAGACAAGCTGATAATACTTATTGAGAATAGCGATAGTGCCATTACAATCTGCATTACTTTGCCATTGTATGGACAATTGGGTTTATACATTGTCTTTCATACATTTAAGACCTCATTTAAAAAAAACCCAATTCCATTCATCTCTGTTTATCATTTTATTGATATAAAAAAAGAACTTAAAATTTAAAACACAACTAATTAATTTTTTTCTTTCAGGCCCGAAGTCATGTTGTACTATGTTTTTCTCCCCTCAAACACCCACCTCCCCCCACCCCCCCCATCATCCTCTCTCTCTAAGTCAGTCTGTCTCTGTCTGTCTGTCTGTCTGTCTGTCTGTCTGTCTCTCTCTCTCTCTCTCTCTCTCTCTCTCTCTCTCTC
>JBCHJU010156838.1:0-10191 GCA_039654505.1 Plocamopherus imperialis | reverse complement strand
TGAGAAAGCAAAAGGCTGAGAATATTGAAAAGCATCGGCGAAGGGCTACATTCAACAATGGATGGACTCAGCCTGAAAGTAAGTAAGAGTAGTAAGTAAGAGTAAGTACGGGAACTACAGTGATTAAACTATCTGGGCTTGGCTCCCGGCTTTGACATGGTTTATCTAAACATTAAATTGGGCCTATAGTATAGCCTTATGGCCTGTAGTAACTTCCTTTTAGTTGGATAGCTAGACCTAATCTAGATTTAGATTTCTAAAAAAAATAGATTTAGGCCTAATAAGAAATAGATATGTACATTAAGACACCTTGCTATAAATTGTTGCTAGGAGGAACTAGCTAGATCTAAATACCTAGTCATTTCATTATAAATGCGCTTGGCTATTCTTTATTATTTTTTTCTTTAGTTTCGCATATTTATGCAAGGTAGAAATAGAATTGCAAAAAATGAGCTTCTTTTGAAGACCTAAATGGTCGTTTAGATAATAATGCCAGTGTTCTCACTCACCAAACATGTAAGCTTCATGCAAAAATTGGAGCCTCCAGGGTATGTGATTTGGTCGGTACCTCATGCCAAAAGTGCCGAGTACTCCTATACATATATATTAATGGGCATGTACGTCTAGTAGATCTAGTTTTTGTTTGTCTGTAAAGATTGTTTACATTCTCAAAATTACGCTATCCCACTGAAAGCTACTTCTAGGACTTATAGTAGCCCACATCTTATTCTATCATCTTCCCAGACTGATAAGCACAGTTCCGAAAAGGTGGGCCACACTGATACAAGTTCAACAGAGACAGATACCAAAGGAATGTCGAAGCTGAAAGGCTCTGGCTCGGATTCCATCGTGGCAGACAATGCGATGGTCATTGGAGACAGTGCAGCGCCAAGGGAATCTCATTCAGAGCATAAGTCTTTCTCAGGCAACACGGAAAAGTCAGACAAGGATCACAAGGAAAAGGAAAGCCAGAAGCAGGATTCTGCAAAGCGAAAACGAGACCAACGGGATCGCGTCGTGGAGGAGAAAGAAAGAAAGGAGTGCTTGAAGAACGCGGTCGGGGACGTGCGTAGATTCATGTTGGAAAGAACCGGTCAGACGACTTTGGATGAACTCCATGGTCGGGATGTCAAGGCCACCTGTAGGCTACAGAGTCAGATGGTGGATTCAACGGGAGAGAACCACTTATCAGATAACGGACCTCCGCCGTTCAATTTGGAGGAGTTGTCTGGAATGGAAGATATGGACCAAGAGTCTGCTCTCGAAGTAGAAGGCAGCACGGAATCGTCCAAACATCAAAATAGACACGGCAAGCGAAAATCTATATGGAGGCAAAAGTCGGAAGATTCACCCTTATCTGATCCAAAAATAAGGAACCAGGTTGGTTCTCCAAACGAGGAGGAGACGAGTTCATGCGAGAATAATATGAAACTGTCAGAGTCCGCTTCGAACGAAGATGTGTCAAACCTATCAGAAGCAGTCGCTATTTCAGCCCATACCGATCTTTTTGACTGGCATTTGACACACTCGGAAGGTCTACCTAATTCGCAACATATCAACTTGAAAAAAGCGGCAAGCCGAATCATCCCATGCAGGCATGCAAAAGACACGTCTTTTAATCATCCCTCATCCCTCCATTCTGGGGTCCAAGATCAGGCCGCCGAACAAGTCGAGTCACCGTCCTTGGATGATGACAGCAGTGGGCATCTTGCCGAAGCTCAGTCTAATTTACAGAACAGCTTGGAGATTCCCTTTACCTCGAATGACGTGAATGTCGAAGAAGACTTCTCCGATATGTCGGCTTTAGAGCTCTCAAGTGCAGAGAATGTGTTTGTGAATATGAATGCCCAGCAACAGAGACGGGCGCCGTCCAACGCAAGACCATTGGACCAAGCAGCGGACGTTCCTTTACCTGACTCTGACACAGACTTAAAAAATGAACATGAGGAGGTGAAAACAATGACTGCAAAGGTTGCAGCCGAAGGAACGGACGAGCAATTATCTCAAGACACAGGCGCACACTTCTCAACCTCAAATGGGGACAAATGTGACGATGGTGACGAAGTCTTGTATCGAGGAAAAGACCGCCCTCTTCCAAACGAGCAACATGTCTTTTCTAAATCAAATCGTGGAAGCCTCAACGGGGATATACATTCAATACCTTTGCCTTGCGAAGAACAGATAGGAGATAATGAAGATGAATGCTCATACTATGATCTTCAAAAGGAGGAAGATTTTCTGAAGTCCACAAAAGACAATGAAAAAGAAACCCTGAAAGGGTGTTGTACGGAGATCATGGGATGTGGTAAAAGGGAAGACGTCAAGCTGCTAAATTTTGGGCAAAGTGGAATCGACGGAGAGACACTCTTGCCGAATTCTAGCAATTTGTTTACAGAGGACAGTCTTTGTTGTCCAAATGATTTACCAGACGATGCACAGCAAACAAAAGACGAAGAAGAACTATTCAAACAAGAAGCCGCCGAAAAATTACGACCAATTTCCACTGACCGGCAAGATAACTCAGACAGTCAGACCGGAAACTCAGAGTCAAAAGAAGATGATTGTGAAATTGTTCTTACTGACACTGATCCTTCATTGTCCAAAGAAGGCGACTCAGTTATTCTTAATCCAAAATACCAAAACCTTTCAGAACAAATGGAACAAGACATGTTTCAAATAGATATTGACAATCTCGAATCGGATCAAATAGTCCAACAAGCGCAAGTCACGATCGTAGAGTGTGATGGACATTTCCGAGACATGAGTAATCAGAAATTACCTGTGTCCAAAGAAATTGTGCCAACAAAAGCATATGAAAATGAATTTATTTCCCATGAGCCAATTTCTGGAGACAGAAGTTATTTGCATGATGAAGAATTATTTAGGCCGTGTAAAATAGAATCAGAAAAAGAGCACGAGGCAGATACAATTTTCAAAGAAAATCCGTACCAACCTGAAAACATTACAGACGGCAATCATCAAAAAGACCCATTGTGTTTAGACCCCCTCAACGAATCCAAATTTAGCCCAAATAACATAATGAACACACAAAATGAAGCAAGATTTCCGGATTCAAGTGGGCTCACAGATGGTTTGCTTATAACCCATGTGGTTGAAGAAGAAATGTCACAGAACATTGATTGCAAACATATAAACTCACGATCATTTGCGCTTGACAGCTCGTCACTCTATAACGGAGCAGAAAGTATCGAACAATTGCCTGTGAGTGAACAAGGAATAAGCCACATATCTGAGGACAATAAAGAAACTCCTCTCGGATTAATTACTTTAAGTAAGGAAATATACCGCAAAAATAAAGAGCAACAAGACAATATTGATAGAATTTCCACCGAGGAGGAGGAAATATATGATCAATCGGGAGATAATTCAGAAAATATCTACGAATTGCATCTGACCAGAGAGGAAACATCATTGCGCGTTGCAGACCAATACGCCTGTTTATATCAACCCGACTTGGATGAACTGGAAGTTCCTTTAAAACCTGAGGACGAACTCCAGACTGTAGATAATGAATATAACATGTATCCTAAAGAAGAAACATTGCAGCAATTTACAGATGAACCACAGAAGGATCGAGAAAGAGATCAACCTGTTGAAAATACTTCGCCAAAACGTGAATATGATTTAGAAATCAGTGATGGAGCTGATCTTCCATTCAAAGATTTGTCTCCGCAGTCTGTGGATAAGCTTCAAAGAATTGGTAACAGAGACATCCTCAACAGTGGGCAACTACAAAGACTTGGATACAAACAACCAAAAATGTCGATAAAAGACGACGAAAGAGATGGTAACATTGAAGATGAGCATAGCAGTATTCGGGAAGATCTTTGTGATGAACCGCAATACGAGCAATTTGTTCTTGAACCAGAAAATTCATACGAAAAATGTTTGCTTGACGAAGAAACTCTCCTAAAAATTCCTGATGGCCCAGACACCCTAAAAGAGCAATATCTCCATGACGCGGAAATGCACCAACGATTCAATGATGAATCAGAATGTGTGCAAGAACCAGGTATAACCGGGAATGAAATGCTTGAAAGATGTAACGATGACACAAATAGTGTGCAAGAACAAGTTCTCAATGAAAATGAAATGCATCAAAAATTAAAAGATGATATACACTGTGTGCAAGAAAGTGTTCTAAATGACGATGGAACACATCAGAGATTAAGAGATGATCAAGATTATGTGCACGAGCAAGATCTTAATCACAAAGATATGCACCGAATATCAAGAGATGATTCAGATTATGTGCAAGAACAAGTTCTAAATGACGGTGAAATGCACCAGAGATTAGAAGATGATCTCGATTGTATGCAAAAACGTGTTCTAAATGACGATGAAATGCACAAGATATTAAGAAACGATACAGATTACGTGCAAGAACAAGTTCTTAATCACGAAGAAATACACCAGAAATTAAGAGAAGATACAGATTATGCCCAAGGACAGGTTCTAGATAACGATGAAATGCATCAAAGATTAAAATATAATCTGGATTATGCACAAGGACAAGTACTAAATGACGATGAAATAAATCAGAGAAATGATCTAGATTATGCCCAAGAACAAGTTCTACATAACGATGGAATGCATCAGAGAATAAAAGATGATCTAGATTATGGGAAAGGACAATGTCTAAATGATGATGAAATGCATAACACGTTACAGGATAATATAGAGCATGAACAAGAACAAACTGTCCATAGCGATGAAATGCATGAAACGTTACAAAATGATTCACATTATGTACAAGAACAAGTTCTCAATGAAGATGAAATGCATCAAAGATTCATCGAGGAACCAGTGAGTGAGCATGAACAAAATTATCTCAATGAGGAAGAAATGCATAAAGAATTCAAAGAGGATCTAGTGAATGTGCATGAACAGAACCCCAGTGACGAAAGAATGTATCCAGAATTCAAGGATGATCCAGACATTGCACATGAAAACGTTCTAAATGGCGATGAAACGCATCAAAAGTTAGAAAATTATTCATATGACGTTCAAGAACAAGATCTCAATGACGATGAAATACATCACCGACTTGGAGAGGAACAAGTGAGTGAGCATGAACAATATCTCAATGGTGATGAAATGCATAAAGAAAATAGTGTACATAAACACGATCCATGTGACGACAAAATGCATAAAGATTTCACAGATGATCCAATCAGGATAGATAAACAGGATCTCAGTGACGATGAAATGCATAAAGTTTTCAAAGATGAACCAGGTCTTGAGTATGGACAAGTTCTAAATGACTATGGAATGCATCAAGAATTCAAACATGATTCAGATTTTGTGTATGAGCAATTTCTCAAAGACGATGGAGTGCGTCTAGATTTCAAAGATGAACCAGGTCTTGAGCAAATTCTAAATGATAATGAAATTCGACCAGAATTCAAGCGTGATTCTGACATTGTGGATGAGCAAGTTCTAAATGACGATGAAATACACCGAGTATTCAAGCGTGATTCAGACATTGTTGACGAACAAGTTCTAAATGACGATGAAATACATCAAGTATTCAAGCGTGATTCAGACATTGTTGACGAACAAGTTCTAATTGACGATGAAATTCATCAAGAATTCAAAAGTGATTCTTACATTGAGCATGAACAACTTCTAAATGACGATGAAATGCATCAAGAATTCGAACGTGATTCAAACGTTGAGCGTGAACAAGTTCTGAATGACGATGAAATATGTCAAGAATTCAAACGTGATTCAGACATTGTGCATGAACAAGTTCTGAATGAAGATGAAATGCATCAAGAATACGAAAGTAATTCCGACATTGAGCATGAACAACTAAATGACGATGAAATTCGACCAGAATTCAAACGTGATTCAGACATTGTGCATGAACAAGATCTGAATGACGACGAAATCCATCAAGAATTCGAACGTGATTCAGACATTGAGCATGAACAAGTTGTAAATGACGACGAAATACATCAAGAATTCAAACATGATTCAGATATTGTGCATGAACAAGTTCTAAATGACGATGAGATGCGTCAAGATGTCAAGGATGATCTAGATGATTCCAATGACGAAAGAATGCATCAAGGATTGAAAGATGAAGCAGTGATTGTACATAAACTAAGTCTTATTAACGACGAAATGTTACAAAAATCTAAAGATGATCGAGAAACGGGACATGGACATTTCTGCGAAAATGGTATGTTCGCAGGATTAGAAGACGAACCAGTAAATGAGAGTGGAGAAGACCATCATAACAACACAACCCTGGGGATTGTACAAGAAAATGATGTGCACTTTGAAAAAAATCCCTTCAAGCGTAAAGACGAGCCAGAGAAAACGCAGCAAAATGGGGAGAAAAAGGTTCAGGAATTTTCCTCTGACTCAGAAAACGTGCATGACAAAGAGTATCCTTCTGGATATGATTCAGGAGTAATAGACAGAGCCGTTAACATAGAGAATGGGCAATTCTACGAAGAAACAGTGGTGGGGCATGGCAACAAAGTCATCTCAAATGATGAAATGAACCAACAATCCAAAGAGGACTTGAAACGCTCGTTTGAAGTAAGTACCTCACATGATGGGATATTCCAAGAGATTACTGTTGAACCAGAGGGTTTGGAGAGAAATCACGAACAAATACTTATTGCCTATGGAAACGATCAAGAAACTACGCATGATGAGAAAAGAGAGGGATTGTTTGAGGAATCCGAATTCACACCGGACATCGTACATAGTATGGAAATAGCCACAGACAATGTAGACAAATCAGATGGCATGACAAACAAGGATATTAATGAAGTTAAATTGTTTCAACAATCAGTAGGTGACGAAGGTAATGATGAATCATCTGAGAAATCTCAAGACGTGGTAGAAAGTATGTTTGAAGTTGATTCTTATCTTAAATTTGACACCAAGGCTGAGGAAATGCTTCTAGGAGACCTTTCAGATAAGGGATTATTAGAGGATTATGGAGAAAAGATTCATGAAATGGATGAAGCAGATTTAGTGAAAGAAGAAAGATCGCACCTCCTGGACAATGAAAATGAATATGTTCTCGAGAGGGACCCGGGCAAAGGGACAGCAGTACAATACTCTGGGGACTTATTCGAACCCATGCAAGTAGTCTATTTAGGTAACGGCAAAAATATACGCGATTCAGAAGTTGAACAAAGACAGGAGCGTTCTTTTGATTTCGATGGAAATCGCGTAAACATGGAAACGGATGACAGGCTGAAGAATATTCCAGAAGCATCCTGTAATTTTGAAGATAACAAAGAATATTCGCCAATCGTTACAAGCGATAAACAAGAAATGGCGCAGATAATTAAAAATGAACCTCACTTTAGCAATGAATTCAATTTGGATTATAAAGAATTTTCTGAACGAGGTTCTGAAAATGTTGAAGACGAACCAGAGGACATGCAACGGATAAGTCTTAATGGCGGAGAAATACTTGAAGAAAACACAGACAATCTGCAAAGAATCAATTTTGATAAAGAGGAAAGGTCACAGATATTGAAAGACAAAATGGAAGCTGCAAGCGAGACAACTTATTTGGCTGGCGATGCATTGTCTGAAAGATTTATCGTCAAATTAGAAACTTCGATTGGACCTGATGCCTGTAACGAGGAAATGTTACAAAAGCCAAACGAGAAAGAAGAAAATATGTACAAAAACGATTCAGATGACGGATTATCAGAGAGATTAGAGAACAAATTAGAAGTGATAAATGAGGTTGATTTGCAAAACGACGAGGTCAACGAAAAATCAAGAAATGAGCCTCAGATTCTTCAAAGGAACATATTTGAAAACGAGATAATGTTAGGAAAAATAAATGATGGATCCGAAATTATAGAACGGACGGATTTGGATGATGATAAGCTGTATGGAGAAATACATAATACCCATGAGAGAATAGAAATTGACCATTGTCAAGAGAGTATAGCGTTTGAGAACATTGAAATCGAACCAAAAATTGTAGACAAAGTTGATCTTGATAACTATGGTACCTTGGGCAACGTAGAAAAAACAGAATTTCATACATATGAGATAGAATTTGAGACCAAGGACGTTGAAGAAATGTATCACGAAGATGAAATAGAAAAAACTGAGGTGCACATGACAGATCCTGAACAAGTGGATGCGTCCTCTTTGTCCGAGTACGAAACAGGGGGTAAAATTGAACAAGATCTGGAAAGGACAATGTCCCGGCAACTTGAAGACGAAGTGGACAGAAAACATGGAGAAACCCCTAATGAAGAAATACATCGCCAATCTCTTGATTATACTTCAGAGCTAACAAATGACAAAGATATGCATCAGGAAATTTTTTCCACATTCGAAGGTGCACTGAATAAACAAGGAGAATATCTTAAACTGGTGTCCCAGGAAGAGCCATCAACAGAATTGCCGCCCGAGTCATATGCAAGTGAAGAGGAATCAGTAAGTATGAAACGAATAGATTTAGATAGAGAACAAGCATTTCAACAGCAAGGTGGCGAAAGCCTCGTCCTTGCTGACTTGCCTCATTTTACCTCAAGTTTAAATGTCGCACCAAGCACTGACGGGACAGTGGTGAAAGATTCACCAGACGGGATAGAGTTGGATGGCAATGCAGAGCGACGTCTTGTAGAAGAAACGATGGCTATCGATTTGCACGTCTTACACCCATCCGTTGATGGCAATAAACAAGGGAGCACGGACAAAGAAGCGGAGCAGTTCGGCTTTGGCGGAAACATTAAGAGTCCACTTGGGAAAAAAAATTCAGATGGTCAATCCGTAGAACAGACCAGTGCAATCAGTTCACCAAGGTGGCGTTCTAAGACTGGGTCGCATGGGCATCTCCTCGAAGGTAACCCATCACCGAGTGTTGCTGGGGAGACAACTCTAACGAAAGATCACAAAGATGAACTTATGCCTCCAGGCCTCATGGTGTTACATGCAGAAGGCTCCACAACCTATCCTGCAATTGACGCAAATTTTATCTTAGAGCAAGAAAACAAACTTGAATTAGACCCTGCAAGTGCTCACGAGAAAGAGCAAGTCGACGTCAGCATTAGTAAGAGCGGATGTGGGGAATATATTCATTTTCGAGGTAATGAGCCTCAGCCAACAGATGTGTGCGATATAACACCAGTGAAAAGCGATGCGAAAGAATGTATCGCAACGGATAATAGAGAATTTCAATTAGGGGAGATTAAAGCTGAATATGACGATTCGAAAGATAGTCCGTCTGCTGAATTACCCAGCGGCAAACATCACAAATTTGCAAGACCTGATGAAAAAGACGATCCTGTAAATAGGCCATGTTTGGCCATTGTGAATGACGTCCGCGAAGCCTCAGTTCTCATAGACGTCGATAGCCACAAAGAGCATTCTATTTTAGACGTCACTGACGAACGGGATTATGAAGACCATGATAGTACAGGAGAAGATCTTCAAGGAAGGCATGTTGAAGATGACTGGTCCTTCGACACGTCGAAACCACTAGAAATGAAAACAATAGGAGACGGTGCAATCCCGGATGTGGAAAGTGGAACTAGGGATAGTGAAATAAAAATTGCTTCCGATCTGGAAAATGAGACGGCAGATGGACCTGACTCCACCCGTCTAAATGATGCATTGGCTTCGAATGTAACCGCCGAAAGCAAATGGAAAACTTTCCCTTTAAAACGCTCGTCAGAGAAAGCAAAGGAAGAAACATCGCCAACCGATGGTGCTTTGTTGCCTGCCGATGATAAACTCAGCAAGTCATGTTCAGATTTAGACGATTTAGAAAGACTCGCGCATCGGAAGCTGTCTGAGGAGAATGAGCAAAGTGACGAGTCACACGAAGGTCTCAAGGATGCGACCTTGGAGGTTGAAGCTGCCGTGCTTCCAGATACTCGTATAGGTGAGTTGACATCGCCGACGTAATAATAAGTTGAAATTGAACTGCCAGGGGTAACTGGCAACGATTTATATTCACATTAAGCTTTAAATAGAAATGTAGGGCAATCTGTTTGTGTAATTCCATTTAGTTGATAGTTAAAATTGAAAGATAGCAACCAGTTTAAATTGGGGCAGACCCCTTCCAACCCACCCACCTCAGTCTCTGTCTCTGTCTCTCTGTCGGTCTCTCTCTCTCTCTCTCTCTCTCTCTCTCTCTCTCTCTCTCTCTCTCTCTCTCTCTCTCTCTCT
>JBCHJU010156727.1:0-10191 GCA_039654505.1 Plocamopherus imperialis | reverse complement strand
TATATGTGCAATTGTTGGATATATATGTTGTAATCTATGCTGTAATTGAATGAAAGAAAAGAAAAATATTTAAAAAAAAAAAAAAAAAAAAAAAAAAAAAACTTTGTAAGTTGTATGCATACATCAAGAGATATGTGTAACGTCACCTTATACATGGCTACAGAACGCGTCCCAAAATATCCATCTTCCTAAACAGTGGGATTGACAAGACTGACATTTCCTTCCTGTGTTGCATCACTTTAGAAGTACATTATTTTTGCGGTGATTCTTCTTTACAGTATTTCATTGATGCAATTCTTCTTTACAGTATTTCATTGATGTAATTCTCTAGACACTTACATCCACTATATATGTCAATGGACTTATTTAGAAAACTACACTGACAATTTGTAGACACCCTGTTCAATTCACTAGTGTGGTTATCATTCATTAACGTTTGTCAAGAGGGATATATATTCTAGTTAGGCATTTCATTCAATCATTCCAACAATCTTTTTAATTCAAAACAAAACACTTACATCTTCAGTTGAGTGAGCGTCACCGGGAACTGGCGAGCCGGGCCGTTGGAAAGGGTCCATTGATATCCCAGAGTCCCCCGTCTTCTCCTCATGGCCTCTGAAGTCTCCACCTCCGAGATCCCGGGACAGACCTTGGGAAAACTCCTTACCGGCGGCAGCATCTGTCTTCTGGATTCTCACAGCCAGGCTCGAATCATCAATCTCGCCGTTGACCAAAGAGGAGTCGGCAGTTTTCCCCCCTGACCCCGAAAGACCGGCCTGCCGTCGTTTGATGGACATCATGTGAGAGATGGCCTCATTCAACAGGGAGTCCATCACTCCGTCGGTGGCGCTGTCTGCAGCCGAGACTTGCTTGATGGGCGAATCTGGCTCTTTGTCTTTGTCCGTCGGGGCAGGGGTTGTCGTCAGAGGCGTGGCAGCTTTTTTCGGTTTTGGCAATGTTGCCGGCGGGCCCTTCTTGGATGCAATTTTTCCCATCGTGTCCACGGTGTCTTCCAAGATGGACGCTGTCAGCTGGTCTGTGATCGAGTCAGCCATCGCCGAGTTGACGCCTTTGACTGGAGTGGCATCCGGCTTGACTCTAGCCTCAGAGCCCTTCCCGTACGGCGACGAGATGGGGGTGGAGTGCACCATAGAGGCATTGGTGGAGTTCAGGAAAGTTCTCTCCCCGTCGACAGCGTCCATGACATCACCAGCGTTGGAATCGTCTTGGTCGGTGGTCAGGGAGTCGTCGGGGCTCTGCACTTCGCCGTCCTTCTGCATGATGGTGTCGGCCGCCTGCTTCTCCCCTTCGGCACTGATGTCACTTCCATGCACCATAACCCCGTGGCCGCGCTGGCATGAGAAGTAGCGCTTGCCCTCATGAACCCCGTCCGAGTCGCCGTCATCATCGTCCAACTCGACGCCGGCCCAGATGCCGGGAGAAAACTCCACTTTGCCTTTGAACTTCAGCGTACCGATTTTTCGACCCCACACAAGCACACGGTCGTTGATGTGGAAATCGGCAAGCGGGTCGGTCATCAAGAGGGAGGCGTTGTCTTCTTCCTCTTCGTCACCCTCGTCTTCCTCATCCTCTTTGTCCTTCCCAGGGGACATGGCCATCTCGCGAGGCGTTGGCACAGGTGTCTTATCATCATCGTCTTCCTCTTCTTCCTTGAAACCCAACAAATCGTTCAGCATTTCCTGAGAGTCTTGGCGGAGGGACCCGGAATGCGGCCGCTTCTCGGATATTGAGGGCAGGCTGGCCGAAATGTGTTCACTGATTTCCTCCTCGGTCTTGTGGGAGGCACCGCTGACAGGTGGCAAAAGTTTGGTCGGGGAGCCTTTGACCGGGGTCTTATCGGAACCGTAGCTGACGATGTCCTCATCCTCGTCATCGTCCTCGGCGCTGTACGACATGCTGCCCACAGAGCGCTCGCTGGACGGCCTGGAGCTGCCCATGGAGTTGTGATATGAATTCACGCGGGATTCTGTCTCACTGTCAGACTCCTGAATGCCCATTGACGGTGGGCTGAGGGGACCCGCGGGTTCTTCGTTCACTTTGGCGTCAGTCTTTGAGGAGTAGCTTAATTTCAGCTGCTGGGATGGCGACTTGGACGAGGCTGCGCTTGCCTCCTCGATATGCTCAGAAATGTCAGCCTCCGACTTACCCCTGGAAGCCGCTAAAGATCCTTTGTGGCTAAGAGCCAAGGTGGCAGTGGCTTCAGAAAAGTCCATGGAATATGACGCGTCATCCTCTTTGCCAGATTCTGACACTTTGCGATTTTTGCTTTCGACTGGGGCTGCAGTCTGAATCCTAAGATCACCAGACGCCGTTTTTTCAGAGACAAAACTTTCCAGTTGTGACGCATCTTCAACAACCTCGGCAATGCTCGAAGAGGAAGTTTGCTCGGATATGTCATCTGACCTGACAGATTCTGAAGGCACTTTGTCAGTTTTAATGGTCACAGCCTTAACCTTTTCTGCTGATTTGGATTTGTCCGAAAGAGATTCTGACCCTTCTGAAATGCGATCCATGAGAGACACTGGTGCTTTCCTCTTCTCCTTATCCTCCATGGGTGGCAGCTTCAAGTCTGAAATAAAAAACAAAAAAAAAACAAAAATTTACTTTATGAATTTTCAGTGGAAATGACATTCTTGTAGGCAGAGATTGGATTAAACATTATTGATCCTTTCAAGAATTGTACATACAATGTGTTTCACATCAGTTTGTTACAAAAATACAATAAATCAGTACCAAAATTTTCCACTCATACTCGAATCATACTGTTACTCATTCTTCATTCTCTAATATCATTATTTTCCAGCATTGCTAAAATATGTATAAAAATACATGGACCACTTAGTTCTTATCAAATGATGTTTGCTCTAGACTGGGTCATTAATAGGCATAGACTGAATTTAATCATTTTAGATTTTGCACACAAGCCATTCAGCTTAGTTTTCCTCTCCTTACCTTCTCTATTTTGTTCAAGCATTTCTGGTGCTTAAAATCCTCCTTGAAAAACACTAGATAAACAATGAACAATCTGTTATTACAAGAAACATGAATCAGTTGCATACATATTAAAACCATAATTATCAAATGGGCAGCAACTTGGGTCTTTGGCTAGTCAGAGACCGACGTTAACACGTCCAGAAAATGGAGCCCCACTGACCTTTGCCATCGACGGACGGACTGGTCTGGTTAGAGTCGGTGCTGTCACGCATGTCTTCAAAGCTGGACGACTGGTTGGACGTTTCCTCCCCGTGCCGGCCCGTCTTGGACGACTTGATGTGGCCGCTCTTTGGCTGTTTGATCTGGGGTCGGACTGCTGACTTGGCGGCCACAGCGGCATCCTGTTCAAGGCTGTCCTTATCAGCCTTCAGCTGAAGGATGCAGTTGTTGTACGCCTGGAGGGATAGGTGTTCAATATAGAAATTAAAAATTAAATTAAAAAAAATAAAATTCCACTCAAATCATCCCCGGAGAGCAATTGGTCTTTTGATTTTTTTACCGAAAACCGAGCGCCAGCCGCAAGAGCAGCACCGCAAACGGAGGCAATTAGTGTAAATAACCTTGCCCAAGGGTTAAATCACAATGTCCCGCACAGGATTCGAACCTCCAACCTTTCGGTTGTCGGCCCAAAGCGCAACTTGTTACTTCATGTTACTTGATTCCACCGAAAAAGCTGCCAAATTATGTAAATAAAAAAAAAAGTCAGCCAAGCAAAAAGTGATAATCAGGAAGGAATAATGAGAAGTTGCTACAATTAGTGTTATTCTAGAATCCACAACCTTTGAATATTAGATACCAGTTACATTGAAGTTAGTAAACACATACATAATACACATGCAAACACACACACATATATTCAGTAAGAGTGGCTGTAAGCAGAGGGGTTAAATTGTTACATTTTTAGTGTAAGGCTATGAGTTAAGATGATAAGAGTACACTCTCTTGTCATTGATATATTTTGATGATGACGACGATGATGATGATGATGATGATGATGATGATGATGATGATGATGATGAGAGATGATGATGATGATGATGATGATGATGATGATGATGATGATGATGATGATGATGACTTCACCAAAAATTTACAATAACAATAACAACAATAATCAAATTACATTCAACAACAAATTAGCTAATTAGCACACCTTGGGGCCAAATTCATAGGTCCAACATTTTGTGCTAATAATCACCATAAACAAAAACCAAACAACAGATAATAAGTTATTCATCATCCCAGACATTTCATTTCATGCCCCTCATGATTTTGCTCTTCCAATAAATTTTTCCCACAGTTTTGTTCTTTTTTTGCCTCTACTCACATCGGACTTAGACTGAAAAGACCTGTCGTCAGAAAATACAAAACAAAACAAAAACAAAACATATCAAGGCTGAAACTGGAAGGCCAGTACCGGCTTGCATTAAAAAAAAAAAATTGGTCGTGGAACCCATTTGCGTTTGATTGTAAATTTTGCCCAGTGGCTTACTATTCACATATAGTAGTTCTTTCAAGCCTATCAA
Organism: Plocamopherus imperialis; assembly: GCA_039654505.1. Classification (NCBI taxonomy): domain Eukaryota; kingdom Metazoa; phylum Mollusca; class Gastropoda; order Nudibranchia; family Polyceridae; genus Plocamopherus; species Plocamopherus imperialis. The sequence goes on along the minus strand of JBCHJU010156727.1, from coordinate 5,650 downwards.
CTTATAGGGCCGGGCTTATCCCGGTTTCCGTAGCATGAAGCGGACAGTGGCAGATTAGATCTATCACTTTCTAAATAGGATGCTGGTCTAGTGCAGAATTCTTTCCCAGCCAAAGCTGTACCCATTTTCACCTGGGGCGAATGAAGAGGGGATAAATTTTCTTGCTTAAGGGAAAAAAAACTGCCTGTGACTTGGTGGTTTCCAACCCATGATCTCTCTGTCTATAGTCTGACGCTCTACCGCCTAACCACAGCGCCTCACCCCACTGTTCATGGAGAGCAGGAGGATATACCAAGCACAAAGCCTTGGCAATGTTGAGGCCACACCTTGAGATGACATTAAAATCAATTTCATGCCCTATGTGTTAAATGTCAAGGTGGTGACACACAAATTGATCTTTGAATTTCTTCCATAATGGCGGTAAACCATAATTCGATTCAAAGGGTTATGTGCATGTGTTTTAGATAGCGGTATCATAAAAGTAGGCACAGTGGCTCAATGGATAGAGCGTTGGGCTCGAGACCAAAGGGTCTCGGGTTCGAATCCTGTCAGCGGCAACTGTGTTTTTTCCTTAAGCAAGAAAATTTACTCCAATTCCTTCACCCTACCCAGGTGTCAAAGGGGTACCTGGCAATACGCTGGTAAATGTCGCGCCAAATGGGCTGCACTTACCGTATGTTCCCCGGGGAGCATGCCTGCTGGGGGAATAAATGTATTGTAAAGCGCTTTGAGGCTTCGGCAAAAAGCGCTATATAAATGCAATATTTATTTTATTTTTTATTTATATTGGACACCCAAGGGCAAAACAAAAAGGGGAAAACCAAAAACAACATGGCGCACAACAGTCAAAAAGGAAATTGAGGATGTCTTGGAAGGATGTGCAGATGATGGTCAAGGAAAGAGGGGAATGTCAAAGATTTCATTGCTGACCTAGATGCCAGCCAGCATTAAGGGCAGTAGGTAAGTAAGTAAGCACCAGACAAATTCCCTTTGACCCACTGACCTGTTTATCCACTGAAGCAGCTGCTCATCCTGGTCCAGCTGGAATAGGTCGTGCCTCTCATGCATGCGGCCAGACTGGTCGCAGTTGTTGGTGATGTCCTGTATCTTCTTCATCACCTCCTCGGCAAACCCCGAGGGCAAGGGGATCCTCTTGACCATGCCGATGGCCACCCTGGCCGCGTTGCAGTAGCGACGGAACCACGCCCACTTGTGGGCCTCCGAACAGCACGGGAGGGTGTCCAGTCCCAAGTCGCAGGCAAGAGCCACCAGGACCTGAAATGGGAGGATTGTTTGATCAAACACATATTATTATTCTAGTCTTAGTTTTCAGAATGGCAGACATATTCAGATAGCTGAGTAGTCTTGTCAACATGCCCAAAGTAATTCATTATTCTAGTATTTTGATATAGGTGTTGTGCATTCTATCAAAATTAACTGATAATTGTCTTGTTGATATTGTCACTCTATATGACTGAATCCTACTGCTTAGAACTATCACCCTTATTATTAATACCTTCCTAAATCTCGATTAAAAAATGGGGATGGAGAAAGAAGAGAAGAAGGAGGAGAGGGAAGAAGAAAGAAGGGCAGAAGGAGGAGGCAGAAAAGAAGGAGGAGGAGGTGAAGAAATTCTTAAGTGGAAAGTCACACAGAAGAAAGAACCTATAATTATCGGCTACAAAATTTTCCAACCCCGACCTTCTAAAAACCTTTACACAAAATAGGGCATGTTTCAAACAACAGACATCTCACTACGTCTCACCTTGAAAAAGGGGCTGTGCATCAAATGCTTGCCACTGCGCACTATAGAGTCTTCATACTCATACTGTCGCTGTAGGGCTTCTGGAAGTCCCTTGACTAGAGATGCAAGTGCAGAGCCACTCATGGACTGGAAAGAGGATGATAACAAAAATGTTGAATGGCAATGTTAAATAATTGCGCCTAAATTCTTTCAATAAGCTACCATAAAATGAGGAAGATAATTGTCAACATTTTCAATGTGTTCTTCTTTGCCTTGCTAAGGGACTAAACATCCATCTACACTGGTTTTATTCAAATATCTGACTATAAGCATAATTAATTTCAATTGAATCCTATTCGTTTCATTCTGTTCTTCATTAAAGAGACTTTGTTCTTTAAAAAAAATAAAAATTAATCTGGTTACAAATGAATATAATTTTATCATAATAAAATCTTGAATACGAGTCTTCCAAAACTTTTTTCCATCTCAAATTGCGTGGTAGGAATAACAGTATCAAAAGACAGTAAAAAATATATTTAAAAAATAGAAAAATAAATAATAATAATAATAAAGCAGAGTCAAACATCAGAACAAAATTTACAAGGGGGAAAGGTCTGGGCACGTCCTGATCTGGGCTGGACAGCAGGGCATTGATGTTGATCAGAGAGCCGGAGTTGGCCGCCATCAGTTTGCGTAACTTGTGCAAAGCCCACATTCTTTGACTTCCGCCTAAAATGGACAACATGGGATAATGTCAAATAAATGTAAGAGAATAAGGAGGAATAACAGGAGGACAAAGTTGATGAAGAGGAAGATGAAGTGGAGGAATAGAACAAGAAAGGAGCCAGAAGGCAAAAAACTGTATAAAACTCAATGCATTTATACCCTTCCCCTAAAATTCATAACACAATTGAAAACGCCACACTAGAGAAAACAAAACTGCAATAGGCACCTATGCACTAGAACTGCTTGTAACATAGACACTTGGGGTGTCCTTGCACACTGAATACAAAGGCAGTGAGGGTATCACACAATGACATAGATGTTTGGAGTGCCGTTGGACACTGAATACAGCGAGGGTACCACACAAGTACCAGTACAAAGACGCCTGTGCACTAAAACTGCTTAATGTCACATAGATGTATGGAGTATCATTGTACATCAAAAACAGAGACAGTGAAGGTATCACACAATTACTAAGTTCAAGTAAACAGGCGCCTATGCACTAAAACTGCTTGTGACACATAAATGCTTGGAGTGCCAGTGCACACCTCAATACAGAGGCAGTCAGGACAATGCAAGTACACATCAACAGGCCCCTCACCCAAGCAGCTGAGCTGGGCACAGGCTGCCAGTGCCGCGGCTAGTCTGGGCACAATGCTGCGGTCCAGCGACACCTCCAGTTTGAAGTCCAGCAGGCAGGTCACCAGGTCAATGCAGGGGCGGGACAGGATGGTGCGGTCTGACAGGGTGTCCAGCGGGGCAGCGGCCGGCATGATGGGATAGACGGTGAAGTACCAACCCCAGCCGTTGACAGAGCCGTCGCTGGTGAACTTCCATCGCAGTTCTTCCCCAGGGATCCTCAGCTCATGCAGCCAGTCCGACCATTCTCGGCCTAATGGGGAGGATGAGAAGGCATTGATGCAAATATATTCTTCGAACATTTGCAGCTAATGCATAAATATTTTTGTCTTTTCATTGTTATATTTGTTGTCCAATAAAGGGTTTAAACCCAAAAAATTCCTGTTCTATTTTGTCTTTATAGTGAAGACTTTTAATAAATCTTGCCTTGTTGATACATTTTTTGTTTTGTTCTTTGTTCACATTGAGCTCTCCACTGTGTCATTTTCTATATTAATAATAAGTAAGTACAATTTAATATCTCGAATAAAAAGAAAAGATGATAATCTCAAACTGCCCCATGCTCACCTGATCTAACAGCAACTGTCTTTCCTGTAGAGTCCATTATTGTGAGAGGATCATGGCGCCGTTCTGTTGAACAGTGACGGTCAAATTCCACTCTTAGAGCTTCTGCACCTATAAATCATATAAAAATAGACAGTTGACAGATGAAAAAAAGGTGGTAAAATCAGAAATTTGATTACAATGCAAGTGAAAGACAACAAGTGTATTGATTCTAGCAATGAGAACCTACATAGATCCTATCATAAATAAATGATAAAGGCCAAAAATATTGTACCTGGTATTCGAACCACACCATTAGAACTAGTGTCATCTGTGTAGGGATGAGCACTTTCTTGGACAACAGGTTTGGCAGCAGAACGACTTGTTTCACTGTCTGTAGCTACGTCTTCAAGTTCAGTCACACAAAGTTCCAGAAGCATTTCAGTCACCTGTTTCAGGAAAGAGGATGAAACATTATCCTTTGCTCAAAATCCTTTTCATGAAATTGCGACTTAATAATCTTTCAGACTCCCTGTTACAATAATGCTGCCTGTGGACATCTTATGCTAAAAAATAAAAATTATTGAACAAAATCTTCCAGGAATCAAACAGATGTCAGACTCAGTTTCAGCATGAATTATCAAAGTGAAATCATTGTTATGAAGAAAATATATTCTTGCAACAAACATGGCTATGAAATTTGTAAAGGTGTTCATTTCAAGTAAGATAATTGGATAATTTAAATTTAACAAAAATACTGAAACATCAGTGTCAAGTAAATTGAAATTACAATCCATACAAGACATTTCTGGATCTTTAAATCATGTAACGATCACTGACCTGTTGGGACGATTTGCCAAGGGCAGTCAAAACTTCAGACAGGGCTTTCTTGCCGCCTACAACTCTTCTCGCCACTGACAGTTTGAGGAGATCCACCAATATCCGTGCATCCTCAACGGTCAGCCTCTGTGTGAATTCATCCAAGCCTGCTGGGTATCCCCCGGCTGCCCCCTGAGTTACTTCCTCCGCTGATTGGAGGGTCTCGGCCATGATGGAGGTGACGGGGGACACTTTAGCGGCCAGATTGTACATACTGGGAAAATGATGGTCTTCTTGATCATCCTTCACCAGGAAAAAGAAGAGAGGAAAATATCAGTATATGTAAAAGTATGAACTTGAAATATCTCAATATCTGAGGCATAAATCAAAAGATCAAAAGATTGTGAAAACCAAAACAGCTTTAAGCTGGAACCTATCCAGGGAAAAAAAAGAGAGAGGTAGACCCAAATCAAGTTGGGGAAAAGACCTCCTGAATGAGCTCACAAAGACTGGTAAGACATGACATGAGGTGGATATGCTTGCCAGAGATAGGACAGGATGGGAAAAAAAATTTGTCGGCAGTCTACGCCCACCCTGGGACAAAGACCAAAGAAGAAATTTAAAACTGAAAGCCAAGAGATGAAACTTTATCAACTTGGAACAAATTTGGCTTTTTCCCTACTTCCTTCTTGCCTGGCATTCCTGAAACGATAAATCTCTTTCAACCACATAACACAATAAATACTCAGCTCAAACGGAAATCATGGCATTGAAACATACCTCCTCCCCGCTCTCTATGACTGAGGCAGTCATGTCCCCTGCGCCTTGTTCGGGTATCAAGTGACTAGAGATGTGCGCAGGCCCCATGGTGGAGTCAGGAGTGGTGGTCTGGGAGAAGTTGGTGGCGGCCTGGGATCGGCCCGACACAGAATCCAGCATGATGGACAGGCCCGACATCGGGATGCTCTCTTTGCTCAAGGCCTTGACAATGGCACTCCTGGAATACATGGGGTCATAGAATGTTGTAAGTAGATCTTTTGTTGAGTCTGACTACACTGCCCAGGGAAGGGAGAGAGAGACAGAAAGAGAGGGAGAGAGAGAGAGAGAAAGGGGGGGGGGAGTAGAAGAGAGAGAGAGAGAGAGGGAGGGAGAGCAGAAGAGAGAGAGGGAAAGAGCGAGCGA
>JBCHJU010156616.1:0-10192 GCA_039654505.1 Plocamopherus imperialis | reverse complement strand
GTTAAAAGTTGAATGTGAATGGCCCCACTTCCCCCCCCCCCCCCCCAAAAAAAAAAAAAGAGCACAACAAAACTAACATCCATCTACTCTCCCATGAGACAAACAACAAAAAAATACAACCTAAACAAAACAACAACTATAAACAACGCCCCCACCCCACCAAAAAAAAAAGAAAAAGAAAAATCACAACACAAAAAACAACCAATAAAACAAACAACAAAAAAAACAAAAAAAAACAACAACAACAACAACAAAACCCAAACAAGACAACCCTTCCTGTCAAGATGAAAAAATGACAAACAAACCCCAAGTCAAAACTCAAACAACAAAATGAAAAAACCTCCCCTAAAAAAATGACCTGAAAAAAACAATGAGTCTCCTCTTTCTCACCCATCCCTCCCCTGGTGATTTACAGTAAAAGAGGGGTGAAAAACAAAAACTGAAGGACAAGGACAGAAAGCAAAAACGCAGGTTGGTGGTCATAACAAATTATTCTAGGCCATGGAAAAAGGGATGCAACTCATGCTTGAGAGCTTACCTTCCCCTTCTTCCTGATTAGGGGCTTTACCGCCATTCTCCTCCACCTTAGCGCCACTATCTTCTTCCGCTGATGTGTGGGGAAAATAATAGGAAAGACATTCCAAACACATGAACCAACTGCCACATCAATTTAAGACTTGCTTTAAAACTTCCCTTTGCAAGCACGTGTGTCCCAGTGCCAGTTCTAGTAAGCAGTCTTTTCAGCTGCCTGCGTCTTAGGTAGCGATTAGACATGGAGCATGACAGGACATCACCCCTAAATATTATTTACTTTTACAACCATGATAATGTTATCTTCATTGTCATGACCTTTACAGAACATGATGAATGTGAAGCAATCCTTCCAGTCAATGATGAGTGTGACAAAATATCTTGTAAGTTTCTTGACTAGTCAATCAATTTACAACAATGAGGCCAACACTTCAGTTTAAAAAGTTCACTTGGTTAATTTGAACTAGCCTATCTCCAAAAACCTTTTTTAGAATTTGATTGCAACTTCTCTCGCTTTTGAAATTATTTCATTGGGTTCAATGATCGCTATAATTTCTATGGTTTTTAAAAACAGCATTTCTCTGTGCTCAAAGCTTCCCAAACATTAGATTTCGCACATCAGTATGAACAGTAATGATTACTAAAAAGTTTGTCTATATGACTTGAAAAACAAGGTCATACATATGGCGTGGTGATTTTAGGGTCAGGAGATCATGGGGAAAACCAGGATTTTCTTTTTCACAAGCACCACACGACCCAACCCTATGCCTTCCATCCACCATTTACTTCTAATTCTGATCACAGTCCAGAATCACTGCAAACAGCATACTAGATCAGAATAACGACTATAGATCACACAAAGGTTCTGAATAAAATATATATAAACCAAACCTTAGGCTCGTGGCCATGGTTCATATTAGAGGCTGTTGTCTTGGATAATGACCCTAGTCCATACACCAGGCCAGCAGCTTAGTTCTAGAGAATAACTTACCAGGACAGGACAACTTCATAACTCTAAAGGCAAGGTAAATGAAAGGAGTTAAATGTAAAGGGCCCTCGTCAATATGTATATATAAGCCACAGTATATAACTGTAAACTACTTTTTCCTCTCTGTCAATTAATGAAAACATATGAGAATGATACAGGGAAGATCGTGGTATACACAGATAATCAGAAAGAAATTCAACAGCACAATTTTAGACAGTCATCCAGCAAAGTCCATGTTCCCTTGGTAGAAGAGAAACAGCGCTATTTTCTTAAAACCTGCTATCTAAAGGAAAGTTGTGATTCTACATGTGAGATTCTGACGCTTTGATGGGTCAAAGAAGTTTGAGGCTGGAGGGAAACAGTTTTTTTTTTTTTCAATTTAAGATTGTAAATTTTTACGTTGTAAATCACAAGCTTGATGAATCCGAACATGGGCACAAGTGCTTTTGAAAATAAAATATAGATCGTGAGGCTAGATGGCCAACTGATAAAAGTCATTTGATTCACTCATCCATGTTTTAAATGGGTGAAAAAAAAAAAAGGAGGACAGGAGAGAAATATTTCTAAGATATTGATTTTACAAGTTGACATCTAAAGTATCCCCACCATTGCCCATTTCTTTTCTTCTTTAAGCAGTATGGATGAGTATATATCATTTATATATATACACATTGTATATATATTAAAGAACCAAAAACAAAACTGTGTCGTCCAAATGCAGGAGATGTGAAATATTTAGCACCACTGCTATACAATACTGAACAATGCATAAAGCACAATATGTTAAAAATAACATTATATAATAATGGTAATAATAGTGAAAATAAAAGTAAAAATAGTACTGTAAGTATTACTGATAATAATACAGTAGTTACTGGCTAATTCGACAGTCGTCCAGAAGCAGCAAAAACGTCCATTTAGGCGAAACGGCCAGGTAGTCGAAATGGCAGGATAATTGAGAAGGACCATAATCTATGGTTGGACAATGATTAAACCATCAAAGAGGGGGTTGTATATCATAAAAAGGGGGAGTTGCCATCCCATATAGAGTTTTCCAGCTGAGCAAACAAAGCACTGGGACTCTGGCAGACGACCAAGGAAAACGAAACAAAAGATCATTGTCTCAATTGGCTGACCAGTCAGAGGGATGGGCGCAATTTTAGGTAGATTTTGTTCAGCATACATCCTATCAAGTGTGAGACTGATGGGTCGAGGGGGCGGCCACTTAGGCACTAGGATGAGATATGATTGGCCAACCAATCACATCATGGGTTGAGAGCCTTCATGCCCTATAGTAGAAATTGACAGCTTAGGTCTGTATTCACACATGGTCCTGTACCCACCAATAAACCCTTGCCAGACCCCCTTTCCCTTCACTAAGAAACCTACAGCATAATAGCCCATTCATATATGCCTTTGGATTCTTTTTGGCCCTTGAAACAATTTTAAAGTTGGATCGACAAAGCTTTCTTCATGAATCTAAACGCCCAATTCGCCGAAATTTTTGTTTTTGGACTTTCCAATTAGAAGAGTGATTTGGATAATTAAAAACCTGTTTCATGGAAGACAAAAAAACGTCACGAAGGCAAAACATCCATCTAGACGGAGACCAATTACGCAGTAACTACTGTATCAATAATAATGATAATAATAATAATATTGGTTAACATTATATCATGTAAAATAGGGATTACATCAACGTCCAATATTAAGGCATTCATCACATGATATTGATCAGTTTACAAATGTGTCCCACTTGGAGATATTTCTTGATCTTCCAATGTTCAAGCAACTACATCAAAGAATTGCAGAATATTACTTTTTACAATAAGAAATCTAAATATAGTGGATACAAATAATAGTTTTATCTTCCACCTAAAACAACCAACAAAAATTAAAACAAAAAAAAAGAAACAAACTTAAATAAGTGGGGACAGGGGTAAAAGCAGCCATTTGTGATTAACCTTTGTGAACAGAAAACGTAAAGCCCTCGTAAAATTAAAAGGTGACCATTGAAGTGAATAAAAAAAAAATATTCCCAAATATCCAGAAAACCAAAGCACTGACTGACAGTTGAAATAAATGCAGAAAAAAGACAGCATAAAATAAACACAACTTACTTTTGACTTCATTGACTGAGCCGATGGGAGATGAATTGACTGGGCTGGAACCACCAGTGGCACATTGGACAAAAGTGACACCACCCAGGCCAGTGGAATCTCCCCCAGAGGACAGATTGGCACCGGGGGACACCACCGTTTCTTTAGGCAGTGTCGGGACTTCAGCGTTGAGAATTTCCTCAGCCACAGGGTAGTCATTTTCAGTGGCACCTGGGCATTGCATAATATGAGAGGGATTCATATTTCCTAGACACATTTGGTGATATATGTATAAATGCATATAAATTTGCAATACCATGATACAGAAAACATCATGGCTCACTAGAATTATCAACAAGCATATCTTAGTTGTAATGACAAAAGTAAAAAAGAAAAGTTGTAATCCAATCTGCAACCCTCTCTCAATCATAAAAACAATACATAAAAAAAATCTCTCCCCTCTCATCACACTTATTAACTTCGCAACTAAAAATAAAGTAGCAAAATAGAAAAAAAAAGTAGTGAATGTTATATAAATGATAAGGAGAAGACGTACCAATAATAAACATGTATTGCACATAAGAACAGTGAAGACAAGTTGGTGCAATAAAATTACATTAAGTACATCGATGTATAAAGATGGTACACACGAACTGCCCATTTATCCCATATACCTGGTATACTGGCAATACAAAGAATGTGTGAGACAGACACACGGAAAGACTCCAAGACATCGGCTGGATTATTGGCGTCGATGACAGAGACCCGGCTGGCCTCCAGGGTTGATGTGCACACCCAGACAAGACTGGACATTTGCTCCGTTTCACGCTCCTTGATAGATTTCTCGTGGTCCTGGAGTACATAACGGGACAGAGAAATGAATGAGGCAACAAACTAAATCACTGATAGAGTGAGACATTTGATACAGTATACACAATTTACATTACTTGACCTAAGGGCTTAAAAGGTCTTTGATGGCTTGCAATACAATAATGCAGCAAGGACGTTTAGTCTTAAACTACTTAAAATAAATGTATCAGCAACATCACCTCAGTAAGAACATGCGTCAAAACACAAACTGACATCCAGATTTTCTTCTCTTCATTAAATTACAAATAATATTAAAAAAGCACAGCCTTAACTAACACAAATCCTTCACTGAGAAAAAATTCAAGCATTATCTTTTCTCTGATAGAGTTTTCACTTTGCTCAATACTTACCTTGATCTCTTTATCAAGTTTATCAACATCCGTTTTTGCCACAGTGTCGCCAGTTTCCTCAGGCGGATTAGAGTAAAACACACTGGCACCCACAATGGATCCCCCATCTCGTGTGCGACCTCCAGTCAAATTAACACCAGCAGCACACCAGATCTATAATCATTGACAAGAGTAGAGCAATGTGGTTACCTGCCACTAATGATTCCTTGGAAAAGAAGTAAAATCGTGAGCATCAACTAACTCACTTAATGAAGCCATATACTTACCAGTGCCAAGTTTGTTTTTTTTAAGTTATTCTGCCATTAAGCCATTGACAGCCTCAGATAAGCACTGTTGAATGGTCGTTCTTTATGCAGCCACCTTAAATCTTCGCTCTGCTTTACATGTTTTAGTTTTCTTCCTTGTCGCAAGTGATTGATTTATTTTTGTCAGTTGTTATTTTTAACATAACATACTTATTTTCTAAGCCAGAAGTAAATGTGATGAAATAGCAACCTCCTTCACAATAAAAAACAGCAATTTTGGTATTGCATCTAGGCTAAAACGAGGCAGAGAGAAAATAAGAAAAACATCACTTTCTGAGGCTAAATCATGTAAAAAAAAAAAGGAAATGGAGGTGGTGGAAATATTATTAACCAGTCCAAGCCGCTTAATTGGAACAGATTCATTTTGTCTTTGAACAAGACTTTGTCTCTTAGAACACTATAAAACATAAAGATTTTCACATTAATGGTGTTAATTTAACTATATTTTCAATTTAATACCATGTCAGGGCAAAAAATTATATCTGTTTAAGCTTTGGTCAGTCCTATGCCCTTCAGATTAACCAGTATAAATCAAAAAGTAAAAAATTATGTCCCCTGAGAATCATTTCAATTTAACAGTGTCCTGATTAACGGCTTGGACTGTATTAATATATGTTAAACGGGTGAAGTCAAATTTTTCCACAATGGCCAAGACAGAGAGTGACAGAAAGAAATTCAGACAGAATATCTCTGTACCTTCCATCCGTTCTGTATGTCAAACAACGGCCTACAGTAGACTGGCACGGGGACTGGAACCTGCGACTTGCCGGGCGTGTCCCTGGCCATGCTAGTGGTGAACTTGGCAGGCAGACTCCAGCCGTAGGCTTGCATACGACCGTCATCTTTCTTGACATGGGCCCTGACCTGCTTATACTGCTCCCTCCTTTCCTTCTCCCTCTCCTTTTTGGCTTTTTCAGAGGTGCTGTTTGGAAAGACAAATCACGTTCACATGTATTAAAAATGTGTCGTCTTTTTGGCATGATTTGCAAAGACAATAAACTTTTACTCTGTTTAACTCTTTGACTACTAAAGGCCGATATATCAGCATGAGCATGCTTTAATTCTTTGACTACAGTTTGCCGCCCATGTATTGGGATGATCACCACCATGTGTTAGCATGAGCATGCTTACTTAATTCTTTGACTACAGTTTGCCCATATATCGGGATATTTGTGATCATCTCGATATATGGGCAAATTGTAGTCAAAGAATTAAAGCATGCTCATGCTGATATAATGGCTTTAACTTTAAGAGGTCAAAGGGATAATTTTTCAATCTGACATGATGATAATGCTACTACTTACAGGTCCTCCTGCAGGAAGTCGTAAGCTTTGGATTTGGGGTTGGAGGAACCTTTGTCCCTCTGCTTCTTGTTGGGGTCCCCCACGGGCTGGACCTGAGTAGTGGGGGCATTGTACTTGACGGTGGCCACGGCTGTCGGCCTTTTTGGCTTGTTGGACGAGCTGAACAAATTGCTGAAGCTGTAAAAAAAGGGAGATGAAAAAAAAAGAGAGAACAGTGACTATCGTTAGGATAATAAAAAGGGGATAGGGTGCCAGTATTGTGCCACACTGTGAAATCCTTTTCAGTTTTCAGTCTAAGTGTCTATGGTGTGTTTCCTCCTTCCAGATAGTTGAGCTGTTTTTCTTTCCTCTTTGCCAGCTGGTCTTGTAAAGCTTTGTAAGGGTCGCTGTGGGAAAGCTTTTACATGTAGTTTGAACAGGGCAATCTTAACTTCATCCTTTCTTCTCCCCCTTCATTGCATTCTCCAAACTAACCTTCCCACATTTACCACACAACATTCTCTGTTTCTCTCTCATCCCTCTCTTCACAAATAAATAGATTTCATTTTTTTTTCTTCATTAAGTTGTGTAATTATTGTAAACACACAGTTGCACAGAGTCAGCAGGTATGATTTTTAGTCCAAAACTCAAAGAATTTAATTCTGCATGTATCCCCTAGCAAATAACTTTGTTCCTCCAAATCGTGCATGTATGTGCAACATTGTCTTAAAATAGGGTCATATTTAGGCTTGAAGACATAACATTCTGGAGAAAACCTCAACGACTACCCAGGAAGTCTAATAGGAAATTGAAAGGATGGGATGCATATAAACATTCCAAATGTACAAGATTAAGCCTCATAATGGAAGTGAAATATTGTTGTGCTGCCCTACACCCACGTTTTTACTCATAAAATAGAAAGTGCTGATGTATCTGTTGGTAAGTTAGGTTTTCTCTTTTTCATTCTCAAACTGGTTTTTATGACCACAGGAGCCGATTATCGATTTCTTAGAGATTATACATACAATCCTCCAGTTCTTCGGTGATGTGGTCCCAGTTACAAGTGTTAAAGACGGCAAATAACCTTTCAGGCTACCTCCATTGATAATTAACATTTTCTATCATTCCAAACATATATACATGTACATGCAATGCATAGTAAAAAAAAAGTCGCTTCTGACACTCTTGATGTGTGAAATTAATACCGATGAGGTGTTACTTCATTTACGTATTTTTTTCAGCACACAATAGTTAGGTATCAGCGAGCGACACTGGAATTCCTGTGCCAATATGCCCGAGATGAGTCAAAATCAATGCTTGTGAATTGAGTGTGAGTACAAATATGCTATGTGACAGGTAAAGGTTATACTGGACATGGAGTGAAGACAACCACAGCAGTTGCCACTGGTTGATCATTGCTTGCCCTTTGAAGATTTGCATGGATGCTCTTAGAATTGTATTATGTCTAGATTGGCATTTCATCACTATGCCTGATGCGTACTGCTTGTAGTATATGTAGGTGTATCATGATTTTAACTGGCTTAAGATTCTTAGGTGTTACATTTCATCCCAAAAATGTTCTGACCGTCATATATACGGTTAGCTTGAAAATGAATATAAGAAAAGTACTTTTGAAGTAGGTAGGATAAGAGACCAATACTTTTGGATTCACCCAATGTTGTATTCATTCAGCACAGCAATTAGTTAAAGATGCCAGGGTTAATAGAGGATAGGAATGTAAATACAGGAAAAAGAAGAGGATGATAGTACTCAAGTGAAGGAAAAGACAACCCTATCACAGCTCCAGTCAGCCTCAGTAGGTTGATCTAATTTTATCATGCTTCTGGTTATAGCTTGGAACTCAAATACTACCGTAATGCTTTGTTCAAAGTTACACCCTTTCTTGCAGTCAATATCTCTAATATTAAGCCTTTAAATCAGTTGTGAAAGATGGTATTGCAAAGTTCATTCTCTATTTTCATACAGATGCTTCTCACTGATCAACAGGGAAGTAGGTTTTTTTTCACATGAAATAAACATACAGATATATTCTGCATGCTCTATTCTGGAGTTGTTTTGTGACCTGAAACTTGACCAGAAAAGATAGTGTTACGAGTTGATATGAAGTATGCACATTTATTGCGGAAAGCTATGTACAATGTATATATCTACAATTCTACTAATTTCAATGAAAGAGCAACATTTGATATTTGGGCACTTTCTTTGTTGTTTTGTGAGTGTGGAATCATTGGTACTGAAATTGGTAACTAACATTTGTATTAAAGTGTATTAACCAGGACGAATTTTATCTTTTCATAGATTGCTTTTAAGAAAAGTTTTTGACTGAATTCAGTACCATTTGCAAGAAAAAAGGTGTTTTACTACTTGGTGTTTTGTTTGGAGCTGAATAAACTGATCAGTTATTGTCAAAGCCATTTCAATTCTCTCACCCATGCAAACAAAAATCAAAACAAGATGTGAAATAAATGAAACAGAACAACAAAGCTATTTTTGAACAAAAATAAATAAGGCCTTGATAACAATGCTGTTGTGAATTTACAAGATAGCATTTATTGTAGATTTCAGAAATTTACTTTGCTGACATTCAAAATTCATTCAGGTTACAACTATGTTGATTTATTTATTTAAAAAAAAAAAAAGTAAAAGATTTCATAAATGGCAGCCTATTTCTCAAAACAGAGGAAACTATATTGAACAACCTGTTGTAAGTAGGTAACTTTCTTGCCAAGAGAAGTAGACGCAGCAATAAACGCATAATTCTTAAAAAAAATAAATCCTAAGACTGAAATGAGTTAATGAGACATGAGACCAATGAATGAAATGACTAATCATTAACCCAGAAGGGATCACTGAGGATTAAAATGGCTTTGAACTTGCAGATCCTATATTTTCAGAGAAAACATTGGGCAAAAACCTCCCAAAAAACCAAAAAAAAAACAAAAAAAAAAAAACAAACCCAAAACAAAACAAAACTGAAACCCTTCCCTGTTCAAAATTCCCACTTTTAATAAAAACAAACAAACCACACACACAAAAAAAACACCAACAATAAAAAAAACCCCACCTAAAATAATAAGAAAACATCCTTCAATTATTCAAGAAAATCAAAATAAAGTGTGCAACATGCTCATACTGAGTTATGTCTAAGGTGTATTTCTCTTAAGTGCAGTGTCAGAAGAAGTGCCGAGTAAGAGTGCAGGATTTACTTACATTCCTCTAGATGAGCTATGGTATTGACAACAATATTCTCTCATTACAATTTTTAAATGGTAATAAATAACTACACTAGAAAAGAAATTAAAATTGTGCTTTACAATATTAGAGTTCTTGACAGTAGGCCTAAGATCTGAAAGGACTATCGGCCGAAATGTTTACGAGGATTGATGTACAAGGAATGTTCATAAATTTGAAAAAGAGACTGGAAGATCATCGATGAGAATCTGATGAAGACAACAAGTGAATCGGTTGAAGCCAGGGCAGCAAACCACAGTTAAGGCAGTCAAACAAATTAAAGGGCAAGAGGTTGAACCCTTTATAAAAGCACTGTTGGCAGTTTGAGGCAAATTTATTAAAGTTGAGAGGCATTCAAAAAGAAATGGTCAAGCCTTCAGCCTGCAGTGATCCCTTCGAGGTTAAAATCTAAACATGGTAACATGCCCATGACATTGAGAAAGACTGAAAACATACTCTATACACATAAGACATATCTCCCTCAAATTGAAAAGCTTTACCCTTCTACCACCCC